>VYZT01019841.1:257951-518466 GCA_013400735.1 Pomatostomus ruficeps | reverse complement strand
TGACCCAGTGCTACACAACAGCCTGCCCTGCTACCTCCCCATATTGCCTGTTCCCTTACTCTACACCTTTCCTCCAGCGCCATCCCCTCCTGCAATAGATTCTCATGCACGTGGCCTTGTCTGCCATTTCCTTACTTGTAGCAAACTGTTTTGAGCAAATGCTCATAAATCATATAAACAGTTAGAAAAAAACAGTACATAGAACCAGTCCCAGTAAAGGCCAATACAGTAGAACACGAATTAAATTTATAATCCAAAGCATTATTTCTTTGTAGTATTCAGAAAGAAAATAACATTTAAAAATCTCTAAGAAATATTCACATACTGACATAAGGTAGCTCTGTGACTCTGATAAAATTTCTCCTGTACCTTTTTTTCAGAGAAATTCTACTTTCAAATGAAACAATAAATGTGAAGTTTCAGTGGACTTGTTCTGTTGCAGCCAGCTCAGGCATAGAGCATCTGCTAGCATGGAAATCGCTAAAGAACTGTAAAAACAGCTTTCATTTTTAACTTCAACACCAAACAGATCAGTGATATGGCATCACTGCTTTCCATGCAGAAGTTTTAAAATACTCCATCACAGAGTATCTTGGGTAAGTAACTTTATTTACTTGGTGGGGCACTGATTTTTTATAAAAGGGAAACACAACAAGCCTTGACCAGAGTCAAAGATAGCAATATTCTCTTATTATGAGTTTTATGTCTTACATTAAGCCATCTCCTTCTGGAAAATCCATTAATTGCACTGTCTCCAACATCACTTTAGATGGAGACTCTGGTTACCCTAACAGTCTTTCAGAGACAGTAGGATGCAGAAAGACCCACAGTAAGCCAATGGCTACATGCAAACACAAGTAAGACATTGTTGCCAGACAAGTGATGGTTTTTAATGCTGGGATGATGTAATTGCTCAGAGTTTAACAGAGGACATACTCTTCATTTTACAGATAGCAAGTGTTGCAGAGGCTCAATATCCTATTTACTGCTTTGCCACAACACCCATCTTTTCAGAAAGATGTGCAATTTCAGCCAAGGTTTTAAACAAATCCCCAGTGCAGGCCCTCATGAATTAAAGAGCATGCAACAGATAAATGGAAAGCTGGCAGTGAGATCACATCAAGACCAAAAGGATAAAAAAAAAAAATGGCACCTCTTGGCTCCTGTGGTATTCATCTTAATATAACCAAATGCAGGAAATCAGCTGAAATTCCTTTGCTGTTCAGGAAAAATGCATTCCCTAACTTTAGACATATTTGCTGTTAGTGGAAGGCTCATTTTATCAAATGACTACTACAGAAATTGTGGGTTTCCCCCACTCTTCCCTGGTAAGTGAGGAGGGCAGCACAGTTTGGTGGCATGGAATTCTGACTTGCCAGGTGGAAGGTTGTGTTTTCTTCAAATACGGCCCCTGCCTTTCCCCCAAAATGTTGCATCTGCAAAATACAGACCAAGAAAGTGACACAGATACCTGGATTTGGCAAGCTTCAGCTTCACTGTGCTGGAAAATTAAATTAAGGGAAGCTTTAAGAAAGGTTTTTTCCCCCTCTTGAAAATGGAAGGATTGTTGGCCTTGAAGCCTTAAAGAAAACCTGCTACCTTCCAACTGCATTGTCATTCCTGCTTTCTTTAGGAGGATTCCTGCACTAGCTCCATCCACTGGTAGCTGGAAGGAGCAATTTCCACAGTAGCTATTAAGGTTTCCTTAATTCTTAATCTTTTTCATATGGAAAATCACAGAAAGGGGCAGGGAGGAGGTAGCCACTGTGGACTTCTCAGGATCTCCTCATGCAATAAAGTCGAGGTTCAGGACAAACAAAATTGAGAACAGCTGTAAGGGGATGCTGTGCTCTTGCCCTATCCGAGTATTGTTTCATTCCTGACTGACTGACAGGCAGCATTTGACAGACAGGGGCTAAAGCTCTGTGGGTTTGCAGGTCTCAGAAAATGATTACAGGGGGAATTGAGTGCATGAATTGATTTGTCTCCCTTGCTCTGAACCATCTTTCCTTCTGCCCCTCACATACACACATGGCTACAACTGTTCCTGCCTGCCCGTTTTTGGTGCTTTGATGGAAGCTACACACAGCGTGGCTTGCAAGAGCTTGCAAGTCCTAAGGAATCTCCAGGTCCACATTTCCTTAAAACCCTCAGATATTTACACAGAGCTTTACAGTAAGGGTGATGTTACTGCGGGGTTTTTTTCCATTTCCTGGTGTGTATGAAGTAGTCAGCCCTGCTGTGGGACAGGATATGGCACCTCTGCCCCACTCCGCAGGTACGTGCAGGGTTGACTGGCTGGCCATGGCTGAGCAGTCCCTCATATTTTCCCACGTTTTCAGCATGGAGGTGTTGCATTTGGAGCCACGCAGTCACAGTACGTGCTTCTGCTGCTGCTGCCAGCTCAGGAAACTGTTGCTACATCTTTCTTTAACCCAGCTCAGGTTAGACCAGATTTTCTGGTACAGATAACAATTGCACTATTTACATTTCATACACCTAAAGGGCAGACACCCGGGCTTTGCTGGAGCAGATGTCTTAGAAGGAAGCTCAAAGACTAAAAAAGCATGTAAAAGCCACAGCAGCCTCTCTGACCTGCTCTAGCATGGCCCAGGTGATTTTGTCTGCACAGACTGCCCAAGCAGCTGACACGCACTGTGCTGCTCACTGCAAGGTGTCAGAAACGATAAAGCAATGGCACAGTTTGATTTACTGCCAGGCAAACACCGGCTGGCAGTGACCACACACGGAGGGGTCAGGCAGTGCTGTCCTTTATTAGCATGTCAACCACTGCTGTGCCAACACACTCATGGGTTAGACTCCCAAAGCTGCATATGCAAGCACGCTTGAGTATAACTAATTGGAAAGAGGCCCTGAATTCCTAATAACCTAAGTTATGGTCCCTGGGATTTATGCCAAATTAAAGACAATTAATTCTCCTCTCTTGATTATTACACACCTTAATAGCTCTGTCCTTGAGTCAGTTCAATCCTTGATGTGCAGAGCTCAGTCTCTAAAATTTGATGTGCATGAAGAATGGTTAATAAGAAAATTCTGAATCAAATCAGAGTTACTGTATCAAAATCTCTCATGTTTTACAACAGCAAAAAACACAATTGGATTCAAAGCCTACTTCAGATCCTAGATTATAAAGGCATTTGCTGCATAGCCTCTGCACTATAGTCTTTAGAGGCCTTAAACAATTCCACGTTTCCCTTTAAGATCTTCTTTTAAAATACCACACAGCAGTATATACAGATAATCAGGACTGTTTTCATTAAATGATTTCAGTGAAGTTCACTGGCTTTATTTGATATACAAAAGACTATTTAACCTTCTCCCAAGACACTCTACTGATGTAATTACAAGCAAGAGATGAGGCACGGCTTTCCCAGCAGCAACCACTAACAGAAAAGAAAACTTTCTGTAAGCAGAGGCCGCTGTAAGTCTTTCCTAAAGGACGTCAGAGGCAGGTATCTCCTTGCAGATAAAAATAACGTGAATCCTTATTTCCCCAGCTCACTATACAGTTCATAGGCCACAGGCATCAGGACAACTCAGCTAGAGGAAAAGTGCTGGCACTCCTGCCTTAGGCATCCTTCATGCACCAAGTAAACAAGACCGTATGTCCCTTTTCAGAGTATCAACAGGAAACCCTGTGCAAAGCAAACTCTGCTGCAGCCCTAAAGACATAGATGGGATTTTCAGAGCTGGTGGGGTGCCAACCTCAAGCTTGCCTGGGACAAGAGGACACACTTGCCAAGGACAGCAGTGGAATTGGCTGAATCTTATCTGCTCACTTTTACTGGGCTGACAACAATACAAAATGCCAGGAGGAGAACACCCTGCGCAAGGAGTCTCTGATGGTGGAGATGATCACGGGGGCAGACTCATTGGGAAAATACCATCTTTCCTTCCAGACCGGGTTTTTTTAGACCCATGACCTGCCTGAGGGAAAACAAGATCCTCATCCTATCTGCAAAAACCAACACAGTCCCAGTCTTTTCCAGACGGCGCACAGTTTCTCGTGACCAGACCCGTGGCTCAGCATCTGGAGGAAGATCTCAGGGGTTTCTCTAGGAGTCAGAAATGGCAGGGAAACCCCAAACCCATGCAATCTGAACTGCCTGCTCTTGAGGCTTTCACAATGCAGACAGGGCTCTCCAGCAGACAGACAGGCAGCTGTTGGGATTTTCACCACATCTCCCCAACAGTAGACCCGAGGCAGATCTCTACAGAACCCATATATTATCCGTGACAAAGTAGGAAGGGAATGCCCCAGAAAAAGCCGTGAATGTTGCCATGCGAGAGCTGAAAATCCCAAGCTTCATATTGCCTGTTGAGTCCTTGACCCAAAGCTAATACGACTACTCTATTTCCTAGGTTTCTTCTCTTTCTCTCGTTTTTGCTGAACTCTGCTCAGCAACATAACTGATTCCATGTCTTGTGACAGAAACATGCATCCTAAAATAATGGAAAGAGCTAGGGAGAGAAAATCTCTAAGGTAATGTGAGGCAGGGAGAGCAAGAAAGCTCCCCCTCAACTTGTGGCTCATGAAAAACCCTGGTTTGCTACAGAATGGCAAATCAACACAGTTTGCCTTCCCACACATTCAAGCAGCAAGCAAAACCAAAAAAAATAAACAAAGCACGTGAAAATCCGATTTTTATTTGGTACCATGAGGCAACATTACACTGGATAGTCTAAAAATTTTTTTCAGAAAGCTCAGAGAGCCCTCCGAAAAAAACACCTGAGAAACCCTGTGTTGGGGAATGGAGCCATACCAGCCCGGGAAGCTGAGCCACGATGGGTACAAGCTTTGGACCCAAATCGTGACACATCAAGCACAAAGGGTTGATTCTCCCCTGCAAACCACCTGCAAACAGAATAACAGCATCATCTTACATTTACACTGAGAACAGAAATTAAATTAGCAAGTAGATTTTGATCATGAAATGACCTTTAAAAATGACTGAGAGAAGAAAACATTAGCCACCATTATTTGTTCTGATACAGATCCCTGCTGAAGGCAGCTTTGTGTGCAAAATATTATTGCTAATTTTATTTCACATTTTCAAACTTCTTTTAAGAATCTAAGATAACTCTTATTTTCTCATTTTTTCATAGACAAGTTTTGCTGTCTTCTTATTTCACCTAAGCACAAATTGGTAAAAGTGCTATAGCTGAACTTAAAGAAACCTGGACAATTTTATGATATTTAGTAGCATTTGTAGCTATAAAGGCTAAAAACACTAAGGGTAATGAAGTCTCACACTCTGGTGCTTAGCATATTCTCTTCCCCTTGTGCCACACACTGAACCGTGGCAACAGTTCACATCAGTATGGGAAGGAGAAAACACTCTCCTCAGAGGCACACACAGGGGCTGGCTACGGCTGGAGGTCAGCCTGGGAGCCACAGCTGACCAGACCCAGAGCAAGCGGCTACACCCTGCAATCTCCTCTCACTCAGCTCGATTTATGACCACCATCAACACGCTCACAATTACAGCATTCGTTACACAAACCTTTACGGGTTTTGCAAACGAAAGTGGGCTTTTCTTTCTTCCTGGCTTAAGCAGGTTTATGGAAAGACTGCCAAAAATTGCACCTGGTTTATGGCTTCAACAACATTTCTTTTTGGCACCCTGATTGTACTTGTTCCTCACTTACATAAAACTGCAGAGATTATGCAGAATTCAGGTTTGCCTTGTGACAAGCTCTTTGAAAAGTCAATACCATTTAGAATCTGCTTTGACCTTGCATTTAGACAGACATAATATCATGTACAACTCCATCCTGCACACAAACTCCCTTATTCATGTGTCAAGAAAGACAAGGATTTTGACTGCTAATGCCTTCTTGTCTTTGCATGCGAGGCCACTTTGGTTTATATATCAAATTAGCACAGGCTTGTACTTTCAAAATTTGGGAACCTCTTAAGATAGCTACCTTTATTTTAATTTAAAACCTCTCAAAATGAACAGTGTAATCACTGCGCTGTAGACTAACAACTATCTATTAGCATCATCTCTAAGCCATTTCATCCTTGCAAAGGTTTCAGACATTAGATGTCCCATGGACACTTATTCTTTTGCCTTTCATATGTGATAGTTCAGGCTTAACTACTTAAAATATCTGCCCTGTTATGAGGGATGCCACACAGAACAAGGTGACAGTCAGGTTGTACCAGATGAACTAATCACCCTTTATGAATCAACAAACATCTCAGCACAGATCTGAAGTTACAGCAGTTTTTCCACTTCCTATACACCCAGTTTCAGTTCTCTGGGGTTGCATTTTTGTTCCACTGCCTAGCTGCATCTAGCCCAAATCTCTTCACTCTACTGGCCCTATGTCTATCTCCACAACAGTTTTGTTGGGAAAGTCAGTGTGGTCCACCTTTGGGCTGTCTCTCAGGAACACACTCCTGCTTTTGAAACAATCCTGCTCTAAAAGACAGTATTTCATCTGGATTTGCACCTTTCTGAACTAGTCTTCCTAGCTATTTGTCTAGTTACTTAGCACCACCTGCATTAAAAGCAGCAGCATTAAGGCATTAAAAATATTGTCCAGTCTGAACCATCTGCCTGTAGATCTCACTATTCCTACAACCATCTCATTACTGTCTGTATTTTAGTCAACAGACCAAGGACTGAAATCTTATATATTGTCACTACCTCAGCTAACAGGAAGCACAAAGTTTCTACATCTGTGCACAAGAGGCAGGGAGCAGCCCACAGGAATGTGTCTTGAGCTATTTGACTGGTCCTACAGCTGTGGGGATGGAGAGCTGCCATGTCCCCGTTTGCCAAACTCAGGAGGGGCTGGCGCCCTTTGGTGAAGTGTGGAACACAAGTTTATAGACCGCCTGCAGCTAAGCAGGGGTGTAAAGAAAAGTACAAGCAGGAGGGGCAAATTAATTGCCTTGGAGGGTTTGGAGACATCCTGGGAGCAGAGAATGTGCTCCACAGCTCAGAGGAGTCAGGCAGGACCCTGTGCATGTCCCAGCAGTGGTGAAAAAATCTCCAACTGTGGAGAGGAGAGGTGGAAAACACTACTCTGAATGTCTGGAGCAGGTTGCAACAGGCTGTGGCTCTGGTGGGACAGGTTTGTCGGCACTGCCTGAGCTGCCTTCCCTGACAGCTCCCCCAAGGGTGATCTCCTGAACACTGAGGTGTGGAGGTCCGGGAAGGGAGCTGGTCCCCCGCACGCCCCAGGGCTGAGGAGATCAGCAAAGGCAACCAGCTGCAGCATGCCACAACCAGGTGACTGCCGGCACTTTGTCTTGCCTTGCTTTGTATTAGCATTGGGCTAAGTGAGCTGATCAGGTGAATGACGAGCACCATTTGTCAAGCCCACCTGCAAAGTGTGCTGCACCCCCCCTTGGTATGGAGGTGCTGGAGGCTCTTCTCAGGAGCGTGCTGCAATCCTGCCTGCTGCTGCTTTGTGAAGAGCTCCCCATAAACTTGCCCATTTGCAAGCTGCATGCAGCACAAGGCATCGCTGCAAACTCATAATTAAATTCATTACTCCATACAATTTTAAGCCATTCTTCAAATAATTACAGTAATTTGATAAGCAGAAATCACATAAACCTGCTGCAGTTTTATCTCTCCCATTTGCTGTCTGAAGGAAAATGTGAGTAATTAGTCGGATGATAACAGTCCGGGTTATGCAAGCAAAACAAAATTAATATGATCCTTACTCAAAAAACTCTAAAATAAAATGAAACCAATGACTCCTTAGGCAGCGTGGGGTGGGAGCGAGGGGAATGGCAGCAGTCAAAGGGAGCAGGAGGATGGCAAGGCTGCACTGGCCACGCTTCCCACGCCGCTGTGCAGGCGGGATGCTCTTGAGAGCCACCCGCCGACCTGCAGCTATCTCTCCTCTCTCCCGGGAAAGGCACATCAGGTAACCTTGGTAACTCGAAGGCAGGGGAGGCGAGAGCTTCCTGCAATATTCACGGGACCATGACAGAACATTCATTAGCACTCTAATGTCAGGAGGAATCAGCAGCCCGGGTGGCCGTGCCCGCCCCACTCTGCTTCTCACCTTGTTTATGAGGTTCCTGACCTTTCCTGCTACGAAGCAGCAAGACAGCAAACTGCAGCTCATGGCACGCTGGGGGCACGGAGCAATGAAAAATTCACACCTGCTGGCATCTCCGGTGTGCTTGAACTCGCAAATCAGAAACCAGGGAATGTACAACATGAAGCATCTCTCACAGGCCCTGGCTATCCTTTGGGCTCATCTACCTGGCCAGGCTGCCGAGGCAAATCCACTGCAGTCAGGAACACTGCAAGTGCCAGGGACTCAAGATGATGTGGCCACAAGGACAGGGACAGTGCCAGCACCCCGCTTTGCAGCAGGGGAGAAGAGAGATAAAAAGAGGTGGAACTGGAGGTTATGAAAATGTTGTGACTAGCACAGACCCCAACTCCTTGGGTGCCTTGTGTCCTGCTCTGTCCACACGACTGCCGATTCAGAGCTGGAGATGGCAGAAGTCCTCTCTGCACACCCAGACTCTCTGAACTCTATACGACAATATTAGGTGACTAAAGAGTTAACAAATCCAAAAAGGCCAGGGATGAGTTTCACTAGAGATAAGGAAACATGGAGTATATACGAGGCTGAAATAGAAATGTGGCCCGGCCACAAGATCAATAAAGAGGAGAAGGCCAGAGCTGTGGTTACTTGGTGCTTGGATTAAGAGCTTCATCGGGTTTCTGCAATCAGATCTGATGATCCCACCAAAGGAACAAAGGGAAGGCTCCAGGCCCTCATTTTAGAGAAGCAAACGAAGAGTCATCATTTTTCTGAAAGTGACTTTATGCCTCGTTAAGACCCATCTAAATTATATACAAGATGACTTCCAAGTAATGGAAAAATGAATCTGCAGACAGTTCTTTTTTTTTTCCCTTTTATTTCCTTAAGGATGTGTCTCCAGCCAGCCTGAAACCAAATACTTGTTTTGGGGAGAAAAATTCCCATCCCTACAGGGACATATTTCAAAATGAGCACTTCAGTCTTAAATGCAGCTGCCCCTTTCACACTCCTCTTCCTCCCCTAGAGCTCTTAGCACCCTGGCCAAGAAAAGTGATTCAAGACCTAGGCACCACACAAAATAAGCAATTTACAAACTGAAGATTAGCTTTAAATACCACACTTTCCAGAGGAATCGATCTCAATGTGGTAGTCCCATAGATATTTTAATATCTTTTTTAAAAAAATCTTAAAATGAAAGGAATGTCACATCCTTAATTTGGAAATAAAAGATAAATTCCTGAGTAAACAAGTTCAGTGCAACATCAAAAGGGGAGGAACAATACACTGGGACAGAATCCCACATGTTCTTTCAGCCTGTATTTTACCAGCTGCTAGAATCAGTCAAATATGAGTGCATGAAAGAAAAATGTATCACAGAGACTGCATCTCCTTTCACCACCCAGGCACGGCCCATGACCCTTGACAGGGTGCTGGGCTGACTCAATGGCTGTCCAGGTGCTGGTGTGGCTCTGCTGCTGCCCTCCATCCCCAGAACCAAATGACACACTGGGGACAGGCATCAAATCCTCCTCAGAAAGCTGAGTCAACTCTTAGTCACCAGGAAGGGTGATGGATTCACTGCTGCTTGGAATTTTTCAGAGGAGATTAAAAAAATTATAGAGGGTTCCTTCACTGCTGAAGAAGCTGCATCCCTAGGGCACATATGCAGAAGAAGTTTGGGCTCTTGGGCCAGAGTGTGCCAACTGAGCTGTGAAGCCAACGCAACACCCGCATCACTGAGCAGGCTGGACGCTTCTCATCAATTCCTGTAGCCCAGAGCTTCCAACAACTGCTTACTTTGCTCAGGGAGGAATTTTATTTGTAGTGTGCCCAGTATTTTGCTTCCTTCCGAGCTTTTCTTGAAGCAGCAGAGAGCACCATAGCTATATCATGAGGCTGGAACAAGCGGTGGTTGGGGTGGCATCAGGAATGATCCCATGAAACCTGCATAAAGCTGAGGAATCAGAAATAGTAACAGATCTCTGGGGAGAAAAAGTGGATGGAGGCTGTGGGAGAGGAAGGACTGCTTCCCCACCAGAGCAGCCCAGTGCGGCTTGCAGAGATGGCACGAGCCCCTTACAAACCCCCCTCTTGCTTCATGGGGACCTTGGCATGTGCAGCTTCCCTGAGCCTTCCATTATCCTAAGATGGGTTTCTGCACAAGAAGAGGACTGTGTGTACCCCAGGACTATCTGGTGACTGTCTGAAATGCGAAGACATCAGGATAGACGACCTAATCTCCCTTCTGATCTCATGCTACTAAAATCTCAGGATTCTGCTGATGTAGCAAAACTGGCAGTAAACTCTGCTATTTCAGCTGTGGGTTTCCACTGGGGTCTGTAATCAATATGAACGAATTGGGCAGCAGGAAACAACTGCTGCCATTTGGGCTGCTTTCACCAGATCTGATCCGGTGTGCCTGCCAGAAAACAGTTAAAAGCCCCAGCTTGAGTGACAGCAGTGAGTCCTGGCAGCCCTGGGACAGGGTCCCACTGCCGCTGCTGCTGGGCTGGCAGGGCAGCTGGCAGAGCACTGCAAGCCTGCGGCACTCCAGACATTTGTCACAATTCTTAGGGATTTACAAGGACAGGGATTGTGTCAGTGGTCTGTAATTTCTCTCTGAATTACACCCCTCTCCATTAGGTGGCAGGCTCTGGATTAAGGCACCCTGTAGGGAGAAAGGGAGATCAGATGCCTCTTTGACAGACACCTCACCTAAACGAGCCCTTTTGCACAGCTCCCAAACGGTGGCTGGGGACCTTGGAGAAAGTTAGTGTTCAGCCCTGCAGGAAGCCTCACAGCCCTGCCATGGGATGGCTTCTGGTGACCAAAGACTAAGCCCAGCCTGCTGCAAGCGAGCACACGCCCCATCTTGGCCATGCTAGGGATGTGCACAAGTGCTAAAACCAAATGAAGAGCACAGGGATCTGCCATAGCTGGCTGTCTCTGCAAAGGACTGGCAGCTGCCACTACTGGTTGTATGGGAATGGTTGCCCGTACAAACCTCCAAGCCAGCAAAAGCAACACCCCCAAAAGCACAGCACAAAACACTTTGAAGAGAAGGGATACTACGTGGTAACAGGCACATATAGTTGCAACTCTACCTGCAGCTGCCCCATAAACACACAGTCCAAAACCCACACTGCCCTGTTTCGATTTGCCTCATACCAGTTTGTACCACAGCAACACTATAAGTGCTTTGCTCCATCTCCTAATTACAAAAACTGAGCTCTTGGAATGATACCGGATTGTAGGCAATGATTTTTTGCAAATGTAACAGCTCATCTTTTCCATACCTGAAATCCTGAAACTCATCAAGAAGGAAGCACTCTGGGAGAAATACATAATGTAGTAGGAGGCATGGCATGCACCTCTTTCTATGAAACTGCAATCCTAGGGCTTCACAGTTCACACAGTTTCATCTATTGTACTATAGAGGGACTTTTTGCACCAGCAGAAATCTGGAGCAATTCCTTTCATAATCATCAAAAACCTCTTGAAATTGGTGTTTGCAACACTTGTACTAGATTTTCTAACATTTTTGTTATAAGGCAGTATGGTAATTCTTTCTGCAGGGCTACATACCGAGGAATGGAACAGTACCACTACTGCTGCTCTTTGGATCATTTAACTCCTGTCTTTTAAAGCAATCAATTCTTGCTGATTCATGTTTAACTTTTCAGAGATGATTATATGAATTCTTATTACTCATTATTTCATGTGTGTTTTCAACAATCCTGAATTTTAAGAGGACATTGGTATTTCCATAACCTCCTATGGGATACTCATTTGAGGACCTTAATTTTGAATGTTCTATAGCACCTACAGCAATCCCAAAATCCACAGATTTTATTTCAGTGGTATGTATCTACCCATGGTAACTGGCCAGTGACTGCATATTTATGACTAATTATGACTAATTATGACTAATTAACTGCACTGTTTTCAAGTGGAAGAATCATCTAGTACAAGGTACTAAGCAGGAATTTTGAAGGGATTCTGAAGTCAAATAAATATGTATCTTGGAGTTAGAGAGAAGGTTGCAAACTCTCACAGCCTTCCTAGAAAACCGTCTCAAAGCATTCTAGTTGAATTCTTCATTTAGCAATCCTGTATTTGAGTACTTCTAAGAGACTGGCTGTCTATATTTAAAAATATTCCTGACAACTCTTTTTTTGAAGCTGAAGGTGCTCCAGAGCATTCCTGGCAGAGAGCTTATAAACTGCAGTGAGGACATAGAGAAAGCTTGCAGAGTTCACAGTGCAGGAGAGGGAAAGCTGCTGTGCTGAGGCAGCACATGCAGCATATTAACCCCTGCACATCCAAAGAGAGTGGGCAGGACTGCCAGTCCTGAGCAATGTATAGCTCTGTATGAACAGGGGTTGAGGATGTGCTACTGCCTAACTCAGCTTCCACTCACCACTGCTGTGTGTCTACAACAAAGCTGCTGCCTTCTCCCCATGGAGCATATCCCTCAAATGACCAGGGAAAACTACTGCCTACTCTGCATGCTCATAAGGAAGCTGGGGCTGTGGTTACAGTAGATATTTGCAAGTGTTCCATGGCTCTCTAAAATATACTAAAAAAAAGTCAGTTAAATGCATGCTGTCTTTACGGACAGATTTTCTTTTTCAAATTTTGCTTGAGCTGCATATGGCTCTGTAAAAAGCTATTCTTTTCTAAGCATCCTGGCTTTGACAACCATAGTCCAGATTTTAACACTGCACACAATTCAGCCACCACAGAAATTTGTACTAATGAGGAAATGTGCCACTGAACTGTATCATTTTACATGGCAGAAGGAGGGAGAGGAGGGAAGATGTAGAATGTCTAGGCAAGACACCAATTCAAAGAAGAACTCATAAGGACGTGCAAGCTGGGCCAGATGGCTCCCACAGGCCTAAAGTCCACAAGAGCCTCAAAGATGCTCTTCAGCTCAGAAGGTGGAAATGGCCATAGCTGCCAGTTTGCTTCCCACACTCTCCTCAGTGGGAATAGAGTAGATGGGAACACAGTTGACTGGACTAGTTGGTAAGTCTTTAAACATCTTTCTGGAGAAGAATCAAACTAGGCACCAAGCTGAAGGTACGCAGCAGCTACACCATCCTAATGACTGCACAGATAAGCTGATTGTGATGCCTACAGTGAGAGAGAAAGTCTCAATAGGAATGCAGCCATCACCATCCCCCCCTCCCCCAACTACACTCACCACATCTAATTACCAAAAAGCATTAAGTCATTATGGAAATGCAGACAGAGGTAGAAAGTAATAGGGTCCCCACAACTAGTTTTTTAAATTTTGTTTTGGTTTTCACCTTGAGAGAAAAGGACAAAGACTTATGGTCAGGCAACTTTACAAGCACAGTATTAGGAAGAAAGGAATTTCATGTTTCATCTAAACCCCTCTGGGCAGAGATGGCATTAGGTTGAAGTGAAGTATGTCACATGCCTCAACGGGAAAAAAGCAGATGGTGATAATAAGAGGTGGAATATTTCTGCTTCCCATCTCTGAGTGCTCCATTTACTCTTAACTAGCTGTTTCCTGCTCAGTGCAGCAGATATTGCTCCTGCCTGAGCACGGTCAACTGACCTGAAACACTGTGGCAAGTTCATATTATGGGACCACTGGGGTCTGGGTCTTGGTTCTACCAAGCATGAAAATGACCCTAACATCTTTCTGTGGTTTTTTTAGCTATAGCTACAAGTAATAGGAGATATACAATAATTTAATGGCAATAGCCTGATAGTGAGTAACGACTGCAGGAGAAAGAGGGAGCTTTGTGTTCTTAACCTAAAAATGGAACAGTGACATGGTAGTCATGAGCCATTACCAGAGGAAAAAGGGACACACCAAAATCCGTCCCTGACAACTGAAGTTACTGACTGACATGCCAAACAAGGCAGTCAGTGTCAAATAACCTGAGAACAACCCTGCTGGCACAGGCTTGGCTTAGCCCACAGCAGTGCTCCTACAGGCCATCCAACTCAGGTGAACGGCGGTGCTTCCTCTGACTGGAGCATGACTGGCAGGAGCCAACGAGCAAAGTTAGGTTGCTCGCACCATTTGTTACCTGTCAGGTTTTCCACGGAGTTTGTTCTAGGGTAGTGTGTAACTGGCCAAGCTGGAGGATGGATCCTTTAGTTAAAACTTTAGTTTGTGCTGGCAGCTCTGTACTGTTTCCTTTTCCTCCCAGATGAAAGTTGAGGAAACTTGACAGCATTTTCTACCAGCTGTTGCATTGCAGCCACACCATTTCCCACTCTCAGGCTGCCAATTTCTCTCCAGTAACCTTAAGCAAGATTCCTTTTCTGGGAAAATGATGACATATGAGCCCTGTATGCATGTATCCCATCTATCCCAGGATGAAACTCAAATGGGTTTGTCATTAGTGGTCAGTCTCTGACAGAACGTGGTCTCAAAACTCAGCTGTTCCCTTTACTCTGACTTTACTGGGAGGTCCCAAACCAGCACTGCACACTGTGTTTTACAGAGACCTCCCAGGACCACTAGTGAGCCAGTTCCGTGGCTTGCTCTCACCTGAAACAGGAACATCCATTCTGGATATCCTGTTAGGACACAAGGCATGCTGATCCACCAGTGTGAGTTTTAGCACAGCTGTCATCTTTCTGGGACCCCAGAGCAGGGACCTGCACTTTTACAGCTGAGGAATTTAAATTGCCGTCTGATTCAGAGATGAAATTGCAAGACGGAAGGACCTAGTTAACCTTGTGATCGAAGCAGTCTGCCTGCAAAGATGGAGAGGAAGATTTGCTGCTAATTTGTATGACTGCTTTCTGGTTCTTCTCCATGCCACCCCATCAGACATTACTTACTGATAAGCACAAATTTCATTTCGTTGACACTTTAAAATAACCCAAGTGAAAATCAGTTCTTTGTAGCTGTCAAGGAGAAGATCTAACGAGAAGCACAAAACTAAGTTAATCCAGAAATTACCTGCTGTATTTTCAGGTAAAAATTACAAGACCAGAAAGAGTATTTGGTCACTTTGCCTGACCCACCATGGCAAATTTCATGCAGCAGCCCTTCACACTTGTCTTGTGCTCTATTTCCACGTATGCTGAGCTGAAAGGTCTTGCAGAAATGTGTTCAGTGTTAGGTAACATCAAGAGGGAGAGAAGCCAATACTTCCACTGGCAAATCAGCCCCACTCTTGGAAATCTGAGCCTTATTTCTGCTTGACTTTCTCTGGTTTCAGCTTACAGTTATTGATTCTTGTTCTGGCTCTGTCTGATGGATTAAACAGCCATTCCTTGCAGCTAGCACCTTCTCTCACTTTAGGCACTCCTACTCCACAAATATTTCACCTCTTGCTCCTCTTTCTGCTAAGTGCAGCACACAGAGCTTCAAGTCTTTTGTTGCATGGAATATTTTTCCATTTGCAGATTACTTCTTGCGGCCTTTTACGTACCCCGTATTGTAGTTAGGGCCTGCATTCTTCATTGTCAGAAAAAAATATGGGCATGTGAAACATTTGTTACTGCACTTGTCCTCAGGGTAACTTTGGGCAGTGGAACAAAGGACAAGAATCATCTCCTAAATAAAATCATTCCTAGGAAGAATGGCTGACCTCTCACTCTCATTTGTACTTCCTTCCTTCGCAGCAACAACTTAGCTCTTCTGTCCCTGTCTTCTACAGCTCACATACTCTTCTACACATACTCAACATGCACTTCACATATAAATGAGGCTCACTCAAAGACTGGGATGGAGAGCAGTCCACGCAGGAAAAATCAATTATAAACCTAGGTCTATTTCTGACAGTTTGGTCTTTCAGAGAAAATGTTTAATGAGGGTATTTTGTATGAAATATATCAAATGTAATTCTTTCTACAGCAATTTTGGTTTTTATATTATCAGTCCTGGCAGGATTTCAGAAATGGCTAGCCACGGTCATGGTGCCAGCTCCTTGTCCTTGTGAGGTGAGGAATGGCTTGTTCTTGGTTGTCATTACAAAAGCGTAATGCGACATTTGTATAAGCAGCATGAGAGGAGATCAGTGTTTATCATTAATGCCCATCAGGCCTCTGCAATGCTCAGGCGAGAGGACAGTCTGACCCTGTTGCCCACACTGGAAACCAAAAAAGCACCCGTGCAAGGAACCCTCTGGGGGTGCCAAGTGCAGCTGGCATAGCTCAAGTACTGCACAGTGCTGGTGACAGGGGACATCCAAGCATGGACATGTTTGAAACACGCATGTTTGACCTGTGGTGTGTCATTCTGCTGGAAACTAGCTGCAGCCTGTGAAGATTTTCATCTTGTCCTGAAGCTTACATCCTGTGAAACATAATGAACCCCCAAAACTTACCCCACGTGACAGAAACACAGCCTGCTTAGGAGCAGGAGGGATCATATTGAAGTAGCAGGATTTGTACTTGTGTTCACAGGTTTCAGAGAGAGATGGCAAGAACACCCCAGGTGTACAGCAGAGTCCAGGGACAACAGGTAAGCTCTGTGCCCAGGACACCACAGCTACGGGCAAGATCTGCACCAGTGAACAAAGAAAAGGCTGACTGTACTGGCACAGCCAAAGAACTAAGAAAGTAAAAGAAATAAACTACTGGAAAGGAGAAGTTGTGTGAGACCTTTGAGTGCAGGGCCCAACAGAGCAAAATGCATGACAAAGGTTAAAGAGAACCAGAGCAGGATCTGAAGAGGCACTGATGACCTCCTGACAGCAGGGGAACAAGCCTCTGCTCCACTGATATCTTGATTATAATGGCAACTTTGACCAAGACAGACTCTTAGTCTCACTTTCACACACATTTAGTGTGGGAAGGAAACACTGATTGCAGACTTAAAACTCTTCATCCCCTCTCCAACTTCTTCTGTTGAAATTAGCCCCAGGTTCAACAGAGACAATGATGGAGACAACATGCAAAAAGGAGGAAAGCACACTCTGAGCAAAAATCTAGCAATCAGGATTATGGTGACAACTTCAGCCAGTAATTAGTAAAATGGAATGTTAATTACTGCTACTCCCCTCTTCCTTTCACCATGGCTCACACAGCTGTTCATAAATTGATAACCATAGAATGAGCATGAGCGGAGCCTGGGTAGTTGGTTGGTATTCACACAGTATCAAAAGAACACATTTGCATTCTTTGCCAGAAGAATCAATTTACCTTCATTGATGATTGAACTTCAATAAGTTCTTTAATATTTTGGTCATTAACTGTGATGCCGTAACAGTGTCACCACCAGAGTGCTGTTGCATTTCACACCATGGCTCTTATTAGCTGCCCTCTGTAATATGCCTGAACTTCTAATTGAGCCCTTTTAAACATTGATAATCAATGTATCTCAAAGATGCTCCTTCAAAACAAAGCTCAGGCTGCCCCGAACGCTTTATGAACACAGCGATTCCTATCACCGGAGAGGCTGAACAGTGCAGGTAGATGCACAGGGTGCTGCTAAAAGCAGTGAAGGCCTCCCCCTCACTGTTGGTTTTGTCATCAGTTCACTTCTCCCCAGTAACATTGAAACATTGCTTCTGACTACAAACCCTGCTCCTGCTTCAAAATGACCTGCAGTAATTTCATTTTCCCTCTTAGCAACATTTCAAAACGAAATCAGGAGTAATACTTCTCTTTATGCATTGGGCTAAATGTAGGCAAACCTAAAACAACTTGCCTAATGATAGATATATGTCTAAAGTCAAAGAGCTAGAAGCACTTAAAGGCGCTATAAAAGGAAATAAAAGAAAAAAATAAAAGACGTTGGTATTTTGCAGTTGAAAAATAACTGAAGAAAGTGCAGAAACAGTAGATAATGCAAACAGCAAAAAGAATCTTCAGGGCATGAGGCAGCTCCACTTGAGTTACAACAGCAGCCTCAGCACTGGACTCCTGTCCTGTCCTTCCTCTTACACGGCTGAGCTGTGACACATGGACTGTTTACTGTCACGAGAAAGCATCAGCTGTTCCTGCTACAGATATGAATGCCAGTGATCCAAAATCTGTCCCTGCAGAACATCTCCTGTTTGTAGTGGGCCAGCATAGCCCAAGTCTATCAAAGCTGAACCCTGGCCTAAACCCATGGCAGACAGCTCAGGCACATGACTGCTGAACTGGGATAACTCACAAGCAAGGTATATTAGCCCATGCTTATCTCCACACAATCAAAACAATCATTTTTGAGAGCCAGCAGGAGCACTTGTGTACTGAGCCACATCATGTGGGGTGGGTGCATCCCCAGCTTTACAAGGATACAGCCAGCTCACTTCCAGCTGCACACGAGCATGGCAGGAATATGAAAGACCAAGAGAAAAGCTGATAACATTTTAATGCTGCATTCAGAGGTGAGACGACTAATGAAACTGAGATAGCAGAGCATCTATTAAAGGCAGGGGACATTGGAACCTGTACTCTGCCCCTGCTGCAGGAGAACTGTCTGTTGGGTGGCTGTTAAGAATTAAAATTGTGCTGTCAACAGCCTAAGTCTCGCATGATTACACACCTTTAGAACCAATCAGGAAGAAAATAAATTCAGATGTGTGTGGCAGGAGTTGAATAGGAAAGATACTATAACAAGTTTCCATTACTTTTTAAGAGCTGGTCAAATATTAATCACTATGAACTCTCATGACAAAACCAGTGGTACAGTTCATCCTTTCCAGATTTCTCCATTCTTCCAGATGGAGAAATACAGAACACGTGTGAGGATCACAGATCTTCCCATCTGTGCCAGGCAGTGTAACAAAGCACACCTTGCTTCTCCACTGGCATTGGCAGAGACTGATGCACAGCAGAAATACATCCACTGAATGCGGATCAAGGATTTCCTGGCCTGAGGACCTGCTGCTGAGGTGACTCTCACAGGAGAGCCTCTGCCTTGGAGCTGACCTCCCCAGTCCTGGCAGCCTGCTTACAGTAGTCAGTGCCTATTGCTATAAGCAAGAAAAAGAAAATTCTCTTATTTTATCTAAATTTCCTTCTACCCCTCTGAAATAGTTCTAATTCCTCCCTTACCCAAACCTGCACGAAGTGATTAGTAGTTTTTTAAATTTCTTGTTTGTCTGTGGTATTCTCTGATGAAAAAGTAAAGATATAAAGAAATTCTTACCTTTGCATCTTTTGGTTTTGCATCTCTGCATATTAACAGAATATTCAATGAACTCATTTAATACTTCTCAGTGATCTACAAATAATCCTTTGTGGTTTTAAAATGTGGCTATAGGCAGAAAAATGACTGTATCATTTTTTTAACCTAACTGTTCTGTTCCCTGTGTGTAATCAGTCATGTCTGCTAAGTATATTTACAAAAATGGAGCTAAACATCTTCCCATCCTATTGTTTTGCAAAATAAATGTAGCTCTAGGAGAGAAGGCTGGCATCTATTCTGGCTCATACATCATTAACAGAATTACATGCAAAATCCTGACTTGCTGTATTGCTGAAGTAATATCCCAGTGTTAACTCCATTTTTCACTGAGCCTACAGTGGTGGTAGCAGAGACTACCACCAGCAAACTTCTCAGTCTAAAGTCAAAACCTTTCTTCTTCCCAATCTGGAGTGAAAGATGGAAGTAACAAACATCCCCCGCCCTTCCAGATAAGATGAACTCTGTAGAAATATGACAGTAAAAAAGCAAGCTTTTCTAAAGAGCTGCCATGTACGTTCAAGCAAAATACTTTAAATAGAGCCAATGAGTTTAGGGAGATGCACTCCAAATCCAGACACATCCCCAAGCATACTGACATGACAGTTTCTCTGAAGCAGCTTCCTACCACGGTGTTCTCACACTGAGGCAGCTGCTGGGGTGACAGCAAGATGGTTCTTGATTCAGCTTATTTTGGTGACTTCAACCATATTTTCTCCCAGGTGCTGCTGCATTAACTGTACGAGGAATGCACCATGCACTGAAGCTGACAGAGACTTATAGCTCTGAAACAGTGACAGTTACAGCTGCACATACATGCTTCCTTTCTTATTAAGGAAGAAAAAAGGGTTGCTGTTTATCCTTTTAGGATCCCTAAAGCAATTCCTCAGTCAGCCTGAATGTGCAAATGCTGCCTCTGCTATGTCCTGCCTGGCCCTCTGAGCTGCACCAAACCCAAGCAGCACAGGGAGTGTGCCCTGTCACTGGGCTATGAATTAATCTGGAAAGGTCACTGCTGGGTCCCATCTTCTGTATTCCTGTGAAACCCTTTGGATCTTGTGTCCAGTTCTCCCGCAGCTGGTGCCTGGAGAAAATGAGCCTTTCTGTGCTAGGAGGAGGCTCAGCACAGATGCAAAGCCACTAGAAAGGACAGGCTCTGCAGGGCTGTGGTCTGACTGCACAGAGAGGACAGCTCAACTCCAAGGGACCATTCCAGGGAGGCAGATCAGCCTCTCAGTAAGCCAGGCAAAGCCGAACGTGAGGAGCACAGATGCAGAGTGGAGAAGTGAGTTTTCAGATGTGCTAACAACAGCAGTGACTTGTTGCCAAACAGAACTGTGATTTATCCAGCAAATCTGCTTTCACACAGGCAAACTCAAGCATCTGCACAGACTCTGGCTGAGAACCAGGACAGGGGGAGACCCTTTGGCTCCAACATGCGTACAAGCAGACACACATGTACACGTGTGTTCAACAGTGAGAAAACAGCAATACTCACAAGTGAAGATTTTATCCCTGACTCCTTCAGTTGAAATCCACCACCACTTATTTTCTTTTGGTTACATCACACTTGGCATTTTAAAAGCTTGTTTTCTGGTTTGGTCGCCCCCCCAATTTCTTTCTTTCTTTAAACTCAGTGCTATTTTGAATTTGTTTTAAGATGAATGTTGCTTTCATTCCCATCCCTGGTTCCTAGCCTGCATTTCTGAGCCTCTGCTGCAATTTCACTATGTTTAGCACTTACTAGGCAATTATCACTGAGTCAGGTAGAATGACAGCATTTTTTCAGTTCAAGCACACAATTCTGTATTTCAGTGAGCTGATTTTTAAACTATTTAAATGTTAATAGCATCCACATAATTGTACAGATCACAATGTCACCAGCTAATCCTTGTGCTTTCCAGCTGACTTCTGTCAGCTGCTATTTGCTTTCGGTATCAATGCCAGGATATATTTTTGATCACAATTATTAAGGTGAAGTCAGAAACACTTTTATTTGTATTCCTAGGTGCTTCCATCTTTCTGCTCTCAAATCTCACCAGCCCATCATTTCTTACACAAGCAGAATCTCAAAGCACTGCTAAGGCATCACAGGGTGGAATTAGTTTTTACTGCAATCCTCCATTTTCAAAACAACCAGTACATGATTGCCACAGTTCTCAGGGGAAACCAGCTTTAACGCGTGTTCATATTCCCCCCTGCATTTCAACTCAAAACATTTTATAGCATCCAAAATATTGGAGTGTGACACAACAGAGGAATGTCCATTTGGGATCACAGGAAATAAACCATCTTCCTCTGTCTCCTCCCAGGCTTTCCTTTGTATTTGTTAAAATGGAATTTTGACTTAAAAAAAACCAGTATGAAAATCTTCAGTCAGTTTCAAGGCAAATGTACCTCTGCTACACCACTTTTGCAGTACAAGAAATTGTTTCAGCAGAAAGGTATGAGCAAATCCTTATAAGCCAAAGTACACTGCTGTAATGGGAAATGATGAGGGAAAATGGTTTCAAGAAAAATCTATTACCATTCCCCTGTGATGGCCAAATAAAAGAGTAAATGCTATTGCCACTGAGTCACAAGAAAAGTGAAATTAGAGAGAGTTCTGGCAATTCTGCAGATTTTGACATGCAGCTCCTCCAAAAGGAAGTGGTACAGAAATAGTAACTGTCATACAGTCATTTATTAATAGCTAAATTTGTTATACATACGCTCTGTGTAGACAGATTCTCCCACCAACTCAGCCAGCCTGGTCTGTGGGAACGGGGAGGGCAGCGTGGCTCCACCACAAAACAAGCAGTTAAAAAAACCCCCAAGCATGACAGAAACGACACAGGATCAAAACAAGAAAAAGAAGCACAGATGAGTCAAGAAAGTGGAAAATCCAGAACAACTTAATGCTGCCATGAAAGCTGTGGGAAATGAGGAGATAGCAGAACTAAATAACAGAAAAGTATGTCTGGTAAAAAAGGCAGAACAGGGCTTTATTTAGGATTCAAGCCCTTGAGCTCCTCAGCACTTTTTACAAAAAAAGTATAGAAAAGAAAACTCAGCTTTTAGTTTTAACGCTAAGGTGTTACGGGAATTAGCTAACAAATTTACTATATTAATTGAAATTATTTAAAAATATCTGGAGAGCTAAGTCATCTGAGAATCCAAAAAGCAAAAGAACCTACTGCAAGAAGAAGGAAAAAGGGTGATCCAGAAATTACTGCCCTGCAATGACAACACTGTAACAACAAATATGAGTGACAAACCTGCCTATGCTGAAGTGCTAGCAGGAACCCAGGACTCATTTGGGATACAAATAACAGCAGGTGAGAAGGAGTAAACCAAGCTTTTCCTTCTGGTTGGATTACACAGTCAAGAAAAGTGTGCTACAGCACTTCTTTAAAGCCATCCCAAAACCTGAAGCTGATTGGGATTAAGTCCTGGTGGAGATGGCTGAAAACTTACTAAATGTCCATAACTAAAGGGCAAAGATAAATGATAACACGTTACCCCTGAGACTGGTGGTAGGGACAGATCTTATTTAACATTTTAATTAATCTAGGGATAGGGAAATCACTGCTAGTCACATGGGGAAAACCCAAGTGGCAGGTTATAATTAACCACTAACCCACCTAGAGACTAATGAGAGGAGGAGGCATTGAAATCTTCTATCCTTATAACCTACACATCAGTTATATTTTCCTTAAGATTATACAATGCTTCAGACTATATCATATTTTCACCCTGCTAGTTCGGATCACAGCTCTGAATTCCACTGTCAAAATACACTGCAGTGAGAAATGAGGCCGCACACATCCCTCACTTCGTGCCTTTGGCTGGCATGCAGCATTGATACAAGGTCTTAAAGAATTCACCAAATTGGTCAAACATCAGGATGCAGCAACATTTGTATCTTGGATTTGTGAAGATGCGGGGCTTCTTTTTTGATGAAAAGCACCTGTGAAGTGCAGGGTTATTGTGCTCCCTTTTGCCATTTCTTGGATAAATGTCATCATTTTTAATGCTACCAATCTTCTTCTATAGCCTGCAGGAAAGATTTTCTAAGGGAAAAAAATGACTTGTAGGTGCTTAATTCCCATTAAAATCTACTGGGGAGATAAGTACCAAACTGCTATTGAAGCCTTTGGGAAAGTCTTCCTCTAAACCATTGTTATCTACCCTTTCAACACCTGAAATAAGTCACTCATGCAAGATATTTTATTAAAACAGGAGATGTTTGAATCTGCAGTGAAATCACTTTATGGCCAGAGAAGTAGTTTTTTGGCATCCCTGTGCAAGTATGAGAGAAGATGCACTCAAATTCTGCTTCTAAAAAGATCTCTATTTTAGGCAATGTAGAGTGAGAAGGAGGATGTGTCATCTATCTGACTCAGCACAATTGTCTCATTTGAAAACTCCACAGCAAGTCTTGACTGGTATTAATGAATAGTTGTATTTGGTTTAGAGGTAAAATACTGTGTACATTAAAAAAGAAAAAAAGAAAAAAAGAAAAAAAGAAAAAAGAAAAAAAGAAAAAAAGAAAAAAAGAAAAAAAGAAGAGCACAGAGACCATAAAAGAACAAAAGAGCTCTGGACAAGAGCTCTGCTATTGCCGTTATTCTAATATTCTTGTTGGTCTCCCCTCTTGTATTTTCCAAGGATTTTGCTCTGGATGTATGGGTTCTGGCATGGATGATGAAGTACTGATGACTTCAGTGGAAGTTGTTGGTTCCCCCTCCCCATCCATGGGGAATATGCTCTTTATCAGGGCACTTCACACTGGTGACTGGTGCTGGGGACCAGATATAAAGAATGCTAGAAAATACACTAAAAGGGCATGCCATACAGTCTGACCTGTGCACTATCTCTGCACTCCAGGAAACCCGCACCACTACCTTCATGTTTCTCCCATGGCAGTATTCTTCAACAGAGCTTGATGGTTTTACAAAGAGGATGCACCACAGTCCCCTTTGACAGACCTGGAGCCTTGTGAAAGAAAGTGATTTTGTATAGTCACCTGAAAGATCTCTTGTGGAACCATGAATACCCTTAATGTCTCTGGGAACCCAACCCCAGAAGAGACAAATTGGGTTTTGTGTCTCTAGCTGTCTGCTGAGTCTGCTGGGGAGAGGGCCACTGTGATGGCAACTCTTACACTGCAAAAGGCTGAACCTGCTGGAGCAATACTGAGGTAACAAGTTCATTTCAGACAGCTAATACAGGGAGATTCACTGCTAACTCTTAATCAGTAGCAAGTTAAGACAAATTGGAAGCCATGACCTACAAAGGAAGGCTCCGCAAATCCCCCTGCCAGCCTCCCGAGGATGGCAGCTTCCCCAGTACACAGCTGCGATAAACGGATCCTTTTACAAGGTCTAACACATTTAATCATCTCCTCTGCTTGCACTAACCACTTCTGCAAGGGTATCTTTCCTGTGTGGATTGCTTAAGTTAGGTCAAAAACCTGGTCTTGTTTTCAAATCCACATTCATGATGAAAGCCTCCAGTCTAAGACTTCTATTCTTCTGAGACCTTTAGAGTTATAAGTACTGCGAATAATTCTTTTTCTTTTTCTCCCAGTCTGCTACAGGGTTTTCTCCCTAAACCACAAAGCACTTTTCCTTGTTGAATTCTCTGCATGTGTCTCCTCTGTACTCAGTGAAATGGCCTGACATGATGGGCTGGGTCGAGGCATACAATGACCAGTCTCCCTTTGAGTGAGAAGCTTCTGTTCCCAGCAGAAGGGCTGAACCCTGGGTAATCTATTCACTCCCTACCTGGCAAGGGAAGCGGCAGGAGAATAAGTCACTGCACTTCTAACTGAAAAATTGTCATAGAAGAACAAATCTCAGACTTGAGCCTTCAACAATGAACTTTAATTTGAAAATGGCACCAAGTTTTGACCTGAACAGCTTCCCTTGATGAGGCAGACAATTAGATAGGAAGGAGCAACCTTCAAGCCATCACACTGCAGCCAGCCTGAGCCACTCCTTGGCAGTGGCAAAGACTAAGCTGAGGCTTCATCACCTGAGATGCTCAGTTCCAGGGCAGTCACAGGGCAGAACTGGAGCCTCATGAGTACAACAGGTTTTGGACAGCCTGAAAGGCACAGCCAGAACGATTGTGCAGCTCCCTGCAAGGCAGGAGCCTGCCTGACTTGCACAAGAGCAAGGCTGGCACCGGCGTGGCGCTGCTTTGTGCTTCCATGTGCTGCCTCCCCTCTGATTGCCAATACCCTTGATTTTGGCAGCATGTCTTCTAACCCTAATGGCCTTTCCTATATGGAGTTTCCAAATGTTTACGTTTCCTTCTTTTCCCCACAGTAATTTTCGGTACTTTGAATGTTTCAGGGATTCAGCTACATAAATAGATACCGTAATCTTGTAACAACATACTAGATTACATAATTGCGATTAGGATGGGTAATTACACAGTGCCCATGTGAGGTAGACAGCTTCGACACTCCACATCACAACTGTGTCAAAATATTTTATTTACAGAATACCAGAAGTAGTAACTCCACAGGCTACCGTAAAACGTTAAATTATATTTTTTGTATGGTTATACCAAAATAATAATTAGGAAAGTCCTTCAAGTGCTTTCATTCTATTTTGTTAAGAAAACCCACACTGTTGGGGTTCTCCCTACTACAGAACATTTCAACAGCAAATCAGTTTTCACAGCCCTAGCAAGAGTACTCTTGTTCACTGCAGAAATGTTACATATTAGAGAATATTATAATGCTTTCCTGAAGTAAAGCTCACAGAAGAAGTAAAAAAAAAGAATGACCCATGGTAGATATTTTTGTCAAGGTATTTAGCTCTCATTTTGATCTGCTGATGACCTTTTACTTGAGTGAATCACAACTACATCCTAATGCCAGAGCTTATTCACCAGCTATGAAAACAACTTGGAATTGCATGCAAATTTTGTTTTTGTTTTCCCTTATGACCTCAAATTTATACTACTTAGTGCTCCATCACAGAAATGTCAAAAATCACGAAGACCCTCTATAAGACAGGGAAGCATGCAGAAAAAGCTCTCTATTGGCAGGAATTACATCAAGTGTTTTTTAAACAGACAGCATTCCAAGGAAGAAGGTGAGGTTAAGTAACCCTCCAAACATGAGTTACCTTCCCTGCATGAGCACTGCTTTATAAAAACTTGACTCAGGAAGCCTAAGGAAGGGTTTAGGCACCGCAGCTCAATACTGTAAATGTCAAGATACACTGCTCCATAGAAAAAAACAAAGCAGGTGACCCCAACTGACCTGACATGGGCTTAATTGTATGTTTATTTCACATACAGAATAGGTTAGATTAGTATTTTCCATATAGATAACCTGTAACTTCGTTATATAATCATGAGGCTACATGAATACTGAAATGATGATCCTCTAATCACTGTCACATTCAGTGCATCACACGGATTTTTGAATCGACCATGACAAACACACACTAGAGGTTCTCACAGTGAACTGCTATTATGTTAAAATACATTTTTCAGAGGTTTTATGAAGTTTAATTGCATGGGATGAAACATGACACCTAAGCATTTGATTTATTACTAAGCATGACTCTATATTAGTGAGACTGCAGAGCATACAGTGTTGTAGAATTATTTTTACTCTGTCATGACAGATGGAGTCAGCGTTTGGTAAAGACTGCATGCGAGTGTGCAGACATGCTGCAGGTGGGATCCTCTCTGCTGCCTCCTCCAAGCCAAGCTGTTATGCTTGAAAACAGCACATTTCAGATGACGAAGAAATCATCATATATGTTTTCAAAATGGCAATATAGATTTTAATCTCTTTATGAAAAAAGAGTCTGCCTTGCCTAGAAAGAACCATAGAAGAGAGATTTAAGTCTTAATGATTTGAGGGGATCTGTGGAACAACAATCTCTGAGCATTGGTTATAATCCTACCCCACAACAGATGTACATTGCTCATGCTGCAGTGGTGCACACAACTACCCTGTGGAGACAGCAGCAGATGCAGCGAGGTGACAGACTGTGATTTCAGCTTTCACCCATGCTTTGGTTTCTGTCCCCTCTGCCATACAGCAGGGGACCCCATTCTATGCTCTGCACTCTACCACCCAGGACAGCACCCCATGGTGCTTCCACTTCTGGAAGATGCACACATTACAACAGGTGAGCTTCCCTGCCCAAGCTGGACAGCAGAGCTGCCCCATACCAAGGCAGGACTGTGCACTGATTTCCACTTTGTGCCTTTAAAGCTGGCACACTGATGGCAGGGCTGAAGTGCCAGGGTAGCACCCTTGCCTGCAAGGGCTCCAAGGAAGAGCCTGGATGTGGCTGTGGGGGCACAGCTCTACTGAGGGCTCCTCTTACAAAAGCAAATACCATCCTGCCTTCTGCCATCTCTACAGAGATAGTATTCGGCAGATGCATTTCAACCAGCTTTTCTGTCTTTCCTACTTATTTCACCCTTGTGAAAGATCCTCCATGACCTGCTCTGCCATGCCCCAGCATGTACTGGTCACACAGTCCCTACAGCTGGGGCAAGCCCCAACCCACCATTTCACGTAAGCTTTCAGAAAATTAAGATTTCTTCAGCACAGCCAGTATGGGATAATTTTGAAACCGTTACCCCAAGATTTATGAGAAATGTGGTCAATACTTGAGAAAAATTTTAAAACGGAATTCTCGCATAACACTTTAACATACTGTTGAAAGCCAGCAATACCCTCTCTCCACATTTGTTTTCTGAGCTGACACTAAACTTTCCTACAAAGCTAATTATATCACCAGGAAGGGCATCTGACAATGTCCAACAGGCTTGAAAATGGTCTTAATAGGGGCCTTTGGCACCAAGTTCACATTTGTCTGAGGAGAAACTTTATATTAAATCTCCTTGACATCAAGTGCTTTGGACTGGTCCCTTTCCAGTAGCTCAAGATATCACTGCCCAAACTTAAGGGAGTGCTTTGTTCCAGCTGGAAGCAAGCTTACAGCTAGATCAAATGGAGGTGGGAGTAAATCTCTGTATTTCAAGAAAACAAGATGACATCTACTCTAACCTCTACTTTTAAGAGAGGCCAGAAAAGGGCATCAATTCAACAGGATCAGAATCAAGCACTCTATCGGAAGAACTATTGTTAGCTAAGATAGTTCAGCCTTGTATTCAGCAGTTTTACCAATTCAGTGTAGTCTTGTGTGACTAGAAAAAGCTGTGGTCCCCCAGTAACTTGTTTCTGGGCTATTCTGACAGAAGGGCCTGAAATCACTGGCTTTCTGCCTAAAAGAAAAGGTGCAAGCTACACCAAGAGCCAGGAAAAAACACTGAAACAAATGCCCATGGTAATCTTTGGAGCTCAAGTAAGCTCTCAAGCTCTCAGGGCAATTCAGATGCTTACTGTTCTTTGTTTAAGTGCTGAGTTCTTTATGGTTTGGCTTTGTGCATGTTTTATACAGACGCTGACAAATAGTAAACCAGCATTGTAACATTTCAAGGCTGATTCACTGATAAAATGCTCATTCAGAGGACTCCAGGGGACTAGATGTCATGTTCCCTTTCAAAAATACGGCTGAAGTGAGTATTCTGTAAAAATTCAAAACAGATCTTGGACACAAAGAGCAATGGAAGATAAGCGGTGCATAAGGGGACACTGAACAGGTCATGGAGTCTTCAATAAGTATTACTGGAAGTACTGAGGTTCGATTCATAACATCTCTAAGGACATTTATCATTATTACTGGCAGATTACGTGCTTTGTTTTAGGGGAAGCTGACAGAGGACTGCTGTTATAACCGTTCCTAATAGCTGATTACACATCATTACAGATACTTCAGCTTTGATTCTGGCCAACTTTTGTTGATTTATAAACACCATTGCCTACTATAAAGTCTGCAATCAACCACATTATGCGCTCGATAATGAATACACTCCCTAACTTCAGGTAATAGGCAGAAACTCCATTAGACAATAGCGGAATGAAAGGGAGTTCTATATATATATATCTCTGTCTTCCCAAGTGTTCTGGTGTGACATTCCTACTGTATTTCTAAGAATGGGGTTTCCTGCCAATCACTCTGAATACAAGCCTAAGTCCTTGTCCTCCTCTGAGATAAAGCCTGCTCTGCTCACAGCTACACACACTGTGCTACACAGGTGGACAATTAGAAAGCCTCAGTGAACCGCTTCCAAATTCTCTGCACAAATACGTGCTGGGACAGAGCCATACCTATACAAAACCAGTGATGAATTGGAAAAAACTGCAGAAACGCAGCACAAAAACCTCCTCCACTGTAGTTTGCCATAATTTAAAATACAGAACAGAATGGAAACAAAGTAATTGGATGGATAGATGAGAAAAAGCTAGGTCCTCAAATCGCAGAGTGCTCAGAAAAAGGGAGTCAATAGTAACAATCATCCAAAACTAAAGACTTCCACATTTCTCCCTCCTCTGATGTTTCCCAACACATCCCTAACCTATTAGTTCATCTTGCCAGCATTCTCCTTTTCTGAGACGTACAAGGCCAAGCACATTACCAGTGCTTAGCAAGCTATAATAATGATTGATGATTACATATGGACAAAGCAAAGTTAAGATTAAGAACCACATTAAAACAGCATCAGACTTTCAGAGAACTTTATTGATAAGAGTTTAGGAATAAGAAGACTAAAGAAGAGTAGCTACAAACACCACCAAAAAAACCCTTGCTGAAAGGTTCTGCATCCAGCAAGGAGAAAGAGAGATACACACAAAGAGAATTAATAAAAAAATGGGTAAGAACAAGCACTGCATATCCCCCTGAATCTCCCTTGCTATCAGGTTAGCCACAAATCTCTATAGCCATAACAGATACCAAAGCCTCAAACCACTCTTCTAAGCAAAACATTGTTTGGCCTTAAAATACTGTTTCTAATTTTAAGTCACTACTTCTCAGAGGTTACACTCCTTTCTAGTCACACTTCTGCACTAAGAAACAGTGAAATTACATAGTTCCCAGTGGTGTGCATGCTGCAGGCAATGCACCCACGCCTGGCTCAGCAGAACTCCCTCGGAAGGAACAGAGAACCCATTTGAACTTAACTACTTGGGTGTTTACACTATAGTTTTCTGGCTGCTGGGATGATATTAAAAGGTGACCCTTTTGGTCAAGGACTTCTTTAAAAGGCTACAAAGCAGCCAGTCTTACTATACTTGACGTAATTGCAGGTCTTCTTATGGTAACAATTACTTGATATGAACTCAATTCTTAAAAATGAAAATCTGCAAAATGTTTTCTGTCTCAGCGAGCTTCATAGGCAAGAACTAGAGCTGTAGGTTTTTAGTGTTTGTAGAACATACAGGTCTTGCAGAAGAGCTGAGTTTCATTCTGTTGAGTCCTGTGTGCATGAAAGGACAACAGTATCTTCTTCAAAAAATGTAATGCCCCACAACTGAACAATTTTCTCTTTTCTGTCCTGCCTTTTCACTCCTCAGTGTTTAACATAAGAGAGTTGTTTAAATCATAACAGCATTGTCAGAAAGTCAAAGAGTTAAATGTTTCATCATACCATTTACAGACTGCCAGATGCTACAAGCTTGTTATATCCAACTTTGATTAACTGTAAAATGAATCTACAGACAAATTACTGCTGTTTGCCCAGATAGCTTTTCCTTTTTTGGGTTCAGGATTTCTATCTGTCATTTAGCTAAGTAGTAGCCAAGATTACTGGCAGTATTCTCTTCATCCCTGGCCCTTTAGTTTCTGATAACTGTGGTGTAAACATATTACAACAGTGCGAGATCCCTATTGACTGACAGCCACCATTAGGGGCATTTTATTGAACCATATTAATTCAACACAACTTCTGCAACCCCTTTCAGAAGAAACAAACAACATAGCAGGGGAGGCAGAGGGTCTGCAGAAAACTCAAACTTCTCCCTGCATCATATGGCTGGAGTCCCTTCAAAGCCTTTCCTTAAAACATTCTGCCTTGCTGTCACTCAGCATCATCAAGATGAAGGCTGGGCAGGCCACCCTTCCCAGTTCTCCTTTCAGTTTCCTTGGCAGTTGCCAGTATTAGTGCTGTCCCTGTTGTCCTGCCTGATGCCCCCCTTCCTTGGCCTTCCACACTGCTATGCATTTCCTATCCTATATTACATTAAAATCACTCCATTTTTCTCTCATCTTCACCCTGTGAAGTTATTACACTGATTGTCTCCCGGAGAGTACAACAGCTCCTCTCTTTTCTAAATCCACCCAAGAAACCAGCACCTAATCCTCTTCCTGACTGGTTGCTCATCTGATGCTTCATGAGCTCTGCTCAAGCTCCTTCCCACAGGAACCACTGCATCATCTTCTGCTTTTCCCACCCTCACACACTTAAGATCTCCATACTTTTCTGCAAAGCTCTGCCTAAGGCTGTCACCTGCATATTTCTGAGTGCTGACCTTCCTGAACCTCCTAGAGTTGGAAACACTGCCAGATTCACGTGGGGTTTTTTTCTCCCAGTTTATTCAATATCCCAGCCAAGGAATACAAAGAAGAGCTCTATACCCAGATACAAAAAGATATTTTATGGTCTTGAGGGAACATAAGATCATCAGTCTCATACCCTGTTTCATCACAGGCTGTAAAGCAGCACAGTATTGCTATTCACACAGAAAATGTATGCTTTAAAATATCTTCAAGAATATCATCCAGGCATCATTAAAGTCACATGAAGATGGGAGAATTTGTCACTTCCAGTGCTGGATTGTTCCACCTTGACCGCCTTGTCTGCTAGAGAGACCTGTGCCTTGCTTCCATTTCAATTTGCCATGATTTAAAGTTTCCAGCTATTAAATCCTTGTAATAAGTTTTTTTCACTTGATTAAGAAACCCCTAAAAAGCCTTTCTTCTCCTCATTAAATGATTTATAAACCATAATCAAATTCCTCATCATCTTCATATTAATAAAGAAAGCAAGTTGATCTCCTCCAGTCTACCATTACATCACTTTTTTCTCAATCTTAGATTATGTTTGCACCTCTCTTACCTCCAATTTAGTACTCCTCTTAAAACACTGAGAACCAGAAGCTCTTTTGCTCTTCCCTGTGCCACAAGTAAGGATTTTTCCTTGACTCTTCTGTCTAGATCCAAGGACATACTGCAGTCCATTTCACCAGGCTGAAACGCTGATCAAGTCACAAGGAAGCCCCAGCTGCAGGCACCACATCAAAAAGGGCTGCTTCTGTATGATGGAAAGCTGGATTACTCTGCCCAGAGCCTTGTGCATGGCTCTGGAAAAGCTTTTAGTTATATAGCCATGTAAAAACTTTACCCTCTGTATCAATCATCCCCTTACATTTGTCATCCACAAATATTAATTTATTTCCCATCTCTCTTTCTTTGATGGAGGAGTTGCCCCGCATTGGAGTCAGTGCCCGTCCCTGCCAAGTCCCACTGGAAACATCCCTGTTTCATGACTGTCCAACAAGAATGACTTAGTTCTGGTAACTGATCAAAGGTGACACACTATCTTCCAGCACCACGAATTCCAATCAGATGCATTAAGTCAAATGCCTTACTAAAGTCAGTATGTCAGGACTGCACAGTTATCTTCAGAAATTAAACTCGCTGTGTCAAAAGATGGAAGCACTTCCCATAAATCTACACCAACTGGAATTGGCTTAGTAACACCCTGGGTCTTTATAGACAAAATCTGTCATAAACTAAAAAAAATTTTGATCTAACACAAGTATTAGGCTTAATTAATTGTGTCAACCACTTGATTTTTTTAAATATTAGCAAGAGAGTATACTATCCAGGACTTCCCTAGTATTTTAAGTTTTATTAAATAGGAGCCTCCAATTTTTAGAAGTTTAAAAATGCTCAGCCTTTGTATGTGACTTCTAGCATCCTTCATTTTAAGAAAACAGCACCTATCAACATTTACACACAATACAAACTCAGGTCCTCCTGTACCCTTCTCAACAGCAACTGAAACAGTGACTGAAGGTGTTGCAGGCCTTTTCTCCATCACCACTTTGTACACAGTGGGCCTTTCCCACCAGAGCACTCAGGGTATTCAAGCCTGGCTAGTCCAGCCTCACCATTATGTGATAGGAAAACTGAAGTTGTGGGTGAATAAATACAACAAAGGCAGCTTTAAGGAGACAGGAGGAGGCCGTGACAGATAGACAAAAGCACCAAGATGCAAACATGAAAGCCTTGAAGAGAAGGATAGGAAGTTCAAGCTTGCCAGGCAAAGACAGCAATGAATGAAATTCAGGGACTGGCACACAGTGACAACTGGCTCAGCATGCTGGAAAGAGATGTTATCAATATTCTGTGTGTGAACTCACACATACACATACTTTTCCCAATACACATGGGCTTGGCAATTTCTCTCTTCTTCACTTCTGCCCTTTCCAGAAGTTTGTCACGCTGCCATGCCAAAAAAGTGTGCTGAGAGCATCGCTTGGCAAGAGCTTTCACAATAAGCTCTCCTGGCCAGGGGCTATCCAGGCTTCCTTGGCTCCACAAAGTGAACTATCACAGCAGTATTACTGTCTCTCTGCAGAAGTACATGACTTAAAAGGTTTGATGATGCCATCAGCAAGCTACTCGGCCACCATTGTACACTCACCTGCCTGACATCTGCATCACATCACACAAGCAGACAGGAAAAACTCCAATCACCGAATCACAGATTGAAGAGCCAAGAGTTGCATAATGTAACAAAAAGTTTGCTTCTTTGCTGACCTCGGGTTTCTTTCCGCATGTTCTTGTTGCTTGTCATGAATTGCTCTAAGGCCAACACAGCTCAAGCCCAGCAGTGCCATCGCAGGCTCATTTCATCCCAAGCAGGGTACACTTCTCAACTCCTGCTGTCATTTCTGCAACACTCTGAAGAGGTAATTTTCATTGAAGCATCCAAGATCCAATTATTAATTATTTTAATACAGGTTATCCCTTGAACTGCACACAGGGTTTCGTAGTGAACGGCACACAAGGGGAAAGTTGTCCTTCCTGGGAGCTCAATGGGGTTGCAATTGCTCAGCTCTCCCCAACAATCTCGCGCTTTTTTCCTAATCTCCGAGTGTGAGGGAGGATCTCTGTCATCTTTGTCTTCAGGAAGAAATTAGTGCTCTAGTTCAGATTTCAGTGTTTTGGGGTCTGCCAGCTTTGAGAGCATGGGCTAATGACATGTAAATCTCTGAGGATATTTGAAAGAAAATTATCATTCTTTAGCTTTTAAATAGGAACTGCTATCCCTTGAGAGCTGTTATCCCTCATTGGGTTAAGCATGTGGAGACAAGCTGCCTTCATAATTTATTTCTGACAAGTGATGATAATGCTCCCTTCTAAAGCACTAAAATAAAACCTTCTCAAGGTATGTGGGTTCCTGAATTGCCCAAGATGTAGGTGCACATAGACCATGTGATAAATTCACAGAAGAGGATGACAGGACAACACCAGAGTCTTAGGACCCTCTATCAGCAGAAGCACTGTGGCAGCACAGCTCCACATGTTCAGCTCCCACTGAAGGGGAAGTGCTTTGAGGCACAAGCAGATGCCAGGAGATAGGATGCGAAAGACAGGAGAAATTAATCTTCTTTGCATGTGTTTGGTGCTAGTTACTGAGCTAAGTGCAGGAGTGGTGTGGATGAGCTCTCAAACATGAGCAGGCACAGCCCTGGAGTAGACAGACTGATGGCCTGATCTGACACGGCAGCTGAGAACAGAGTAATGAGAGCAGCACGATCCTACAGCCAACAGCCAAGGGAGAGGAGCAGATGCTACGTCTCTTCTCTGGAAAGGTTGAGGAGCCTTTGTGAACACTGTTCTCCCTCCTGCCTGTACCTTTAAAGGGTGAGTTTAGGTGAAGTAGTACATTAAGATCAAGCTAAAACTGTTCCCATATAAAATTATATGATCCATAATGCACAGACCACACAGCTACTGACTAGGAGCACAAGCCCCAAGCCTTCAGCTACCTCCTCCATGTATGAGTATGGTTAAGCATTGCTGCAGAACATTTTATTAACTACAAGGTTAATATAATCAGGAAAAAGGACCACTTTGCTTTGCTCTGCTTTAGACAAACATGCAGACTCACAACAGGCAAAACTCACACCCTTGTCAAACAATTTGTCTTGCATGGGACCAGACCAGTTGCAGGCAGGGATCACAGCCTGGCTTGTCCTGCCAGCACATCCAAGCACTACTGAAAAGCCCTTGCAAACACTTCCTACTGCATGCAACAGGGAAATGGTATCGTGCAGTGCACTGGTTATTGACTTTCCAATGCCACCCTCACAGACAAACTTCTGTGAGCATCCCTGCTAATTCCACATAAGCCAATGTGGTAAAAAGTGTCCAGGGAATAGGACCACCTCTCCTTGCAGAGAAAACTGATACAGAGCAACACACATATCTGAACCCCAATCTGTCACTTCAAAAGTATCACTGAAGCCAATCCTTCAGCTGGAACACTTCCTTTGCAAGCCAAGGAATTGCTCACTGAAGGATCCATAACAGTCACAGCGCTTTGTGTGCCTGGGTTCCAACAGGAAGGTCTGGTTGCTGGACTGAAACTGAGGACAAATGAGGTTTTCTGGCTTTAAGCCTGAGTTCGGACTGTGCCTCTTCATGGACCTCAGGGACAGCAACATTCCCAATGCATCAGTGGTAGAACACAACATCCACCTCACAGCATGTACAGTACATACGCTATCTGTACGCCTGCTAAGAATCTGCAGGAGCACTCAAGCTATCTGTGCAGCTAGTCTTCAACTCCATTCTCCTAGTTCACTGGGCAGTTGTGAAATGTCACAAAGCCTTGCAGAACGTTGCTAATACAGCAGAGATCCCAGCAGAAGCTTAGGGCCTACCTCCTCCCATGGGTAAGCCAGTGACTTATAGTCTCCAGAAGAAGGTAGTGACCACAAGCCTAAAAATTCCTTTAGCTTCCTCTTTATTTATTTTTAAAATTCTAAATGTATGGCTACTCCAAAGAATTACCTAGGGTTGAGGATCCCTGCCCTATAGGAGAGGTAGCAAGTATGTTGTAGGATAGAAGAGTTATTCCACAGCCTGAGCTACTATGTGCCATAATACGAATGCCAAATTCACAAAAACCCATCTTCCGTCAGTACAACTGCGTTGGGTTATCTCGTGACTTTCTCCACCAGAAAAGCTTCTGTTTCTTAGTGAGGATGCAACATGAAAGAGCAGACTGGAACAAAACATGCAACCCACAATTGTTCGATTCATATAATTAAAAATTAAACAGCAGACAGGAAAGCAGGCGCATCTCCACGCGTCTGTGTGGGTATTCAGTTTTCAACAGAAACATCTGGTGCCTGAATAAGATATTTCATTCAGCAAAATCTGTTGGGCAAAAATAATTTCTAAAATACTAGGGTGCTTTGAAAAGCTCAGAAGACCTACCAAGGAAGAGTTTTGGAGACTGATGCACGGTGCCCACTAGCATGGCACCCCAGCCTCCCCACACCTTTCACCACAGCCTGGATTAATTTTATCCTCTGCAGAAATACTGGCTGGGGAGAGTTGGTCTGGCAATTGTGTGCCTGTAATGCTTCCTGGTTTATATTTAAAGGATAAAACCCTGTATGGAAGGCACATAAAGTATCGAAGAGCACAGGAGAATCACTGCTATTTACATTTTTTCCCTTTTTTAAACAAAGCCAGGCTTCAGCCGATTGTTTTGTTTACAGTAGAAGTAACAGAAGAGAGTTTTGCTCCTTACAGCCCATTAAACCTGTTTTTCTCCTACTCCTGTTCTCCTCCCCCTCTTCAAGCCTTTAACAAGCCACAGGAATACAAATCAGAAAAAAAATCCAAAATCTCTCTGCTGATGAACTGCTTAGAAAAGGTTTCAACTCGGCTGGTATTAACAGTGCAAATTTCCGACCTATTTATATCATGGATAATTGGTGACTAGAAATATTTGCATTGCTAATTTCCCTCCATTACGAACAAACCCAGGGTCCCAATAATATGGCTTAATAGCTGCATTTAAGTTACTGCCCCTTCCCCGTCTTCCTTTTTTTTTTTACAAGGAGTTTTTCCCCCTCTCCATACTTGAGTTCCTAAACAAAGAGTTCATTCTTTCTTTGCTGCCATTACTACTGACTTTGCTGTTTTAACAACAAACTTGACTTTCACCTACCTAAATGGAAAACAGAAGAGACAGAAGGTGGCTAGGAAGAATGGTAATTAAAAATCTGTTACTCTGTGTGTTACCATTTTCTTACTATGAATTAAGTAAGAATAGTAATAAATAAATCAGCACATTTTTTCCAACACGCACAAAGCTGAATTCTTGTGTTAGGCACTTCCACATTACATTTGATGCCCTAGAAATACACAGGAGATTTGAACAGAATGGTTAAACCAGGCTTTAATTTCCATTAATAAGAGCCAGCACCACCCTTGAACTGCAGCTCCCCGAAGGCTACAGATGGCCACTCGTGGGTGATGGCCCCGCACCCAGAGGGCTCTAGGAGCTGATTAGGAGGCTGATATGGCAGAATCTGAAGTCTTACAAAAAGGCAATCAGCCCAAGTGCCCCCAGGGAGAGAGAGAGCACAGAGCAGAGTGCCTCTGACTTCAACCAGCAGCTCTGTTTCACATAAAGGGACACTGTCAGGTCCCTTTAGAATCACGTTAAAATAGATGAGGCAGATTTGAGGGCTGAAAAGAAACTTTTCTTACGGTCCACTGGATCTGCATGCAAAGCTCATTGAAAACATTTGAGATGCATACCAAATTAACTGTACTGCGCAACCAGAATTAATTGTGTCCTTGACAGCGTGGCAGCCGATAACATTTGTTATCCCGTGAAGTCACTCAACCCACAAACAAATCCCTTCACTGCCATTTATGCCCACTGTGCTCCCATAAAGCATCCGGAACAGGTACCTACACCTATTAATAACCCTGTCACTGCTGCCACATTACAGAGGAATGAGAGCTATCGTGGTTCGGTGACATTTAGCTGATCCCTTGTCCTGCAAATTCAGCTGACCAATGCCACATTTCAGGAATGAGTTTTGCAGTGGTGAAAGGAGTTATATACTGAATCAGACAGCAGCCCAGCAAGCACTGGCTGTGCTGATTTACTGGGGCTGGCGACTGTATTGTATGGCATTGTAGCTGTGCCGTGACAGCTGACTCTCACGCCATCCTGGTGGAAATAAAGGCTGCTGCCCCCCACAGCACAGAACAGTGGAGCTGTAACACTTCTGAGCAGAGGTAATTCAATCCTTCCTGAAAAACAGAGGCCTTTTCAAAGAAGGCACCTGGAGGCTGCACAGTGCACCTGAATTAACAGTTAATCATCACAACTATAAAGGGGGAACAGACTCTTCCAACTCATCCAGCCGGCAGCATAATCCAAAGCTCAGAGAGATAGGTGGCAAACATTTAACAGTAATGCCAAAATCCAGAAGGCTGGGAATTCTTTGAGAAAATCAAGAAGAATCCAAGCAGGTAATTCCAGCTGAGCTAAAGATTGTAGGATGACTGTCACTTGAAAAACAAAACCTAGATAAAGTCACAAAGCCTGCAAGAAGAAACCAGTACGAGAGGAAGAACACTGATTTTTGTGTGTGTGTCACTGCCGATACCACAATATTCCCCGCCATATTTATGGAAATATTTAATCTCCCCAGGAAATCAGTTCTCTCTACAGATCTTCTAAGCCCAGAAATGACATTCTTTCTCTGCTACAGTCTGTAGCAGGCCCCATGAAGCATCTGCATTCTCAAGAGGTGAATATATTTTTCTGGTTTAATACTGATAAAACCTTAACAGTGTAGGAACATAAAGATATATTATAATTTGAATTCTAAATCCCCTGAACTCAGAAATTACCTTGCTAAAAATTGACTCCTGTGACCTCTTAGTCCAGCATTGATGTCACACTTTCCTTAATAGAAAAAACAACCTCAAAACTGGAAAGATGCTTTCCAAAAGCATCACACCAGAAAATACCACCTCTGTCTGCAAAGCACACCACCCAAGCAGCAGAGCCAGTAGGGCTGGTGACAGCACAGCTGCACTGCTCCTGGTGCCACAGCTGCTAGGCAGAGGGATCCACTGAGGACAGGCACCTTTGTGGGAACGGGAAAGCCATCAGGAGCAAGACACCACAACAGCACAACACTACTGCTTGCAATAATCGAGTTGGCTCCACTGTCTCTCTGTCCCAGAAGAGCTGCTGTTTATTTCAGTGAGGCCCCACAAGTAGCACTGGGGGAAGCAGAGACCATGAATATCAGCATCTTAAAATGATTATAGATGGATTTGTTAGTAATACATAACATATAGCTGAGCCCTTCTAAGTGATATAGTGCCAAACACAGAGAAGATTTTGTCCTGATAAAGTCAGACATCTTGAGTACATAATAAATATGATATTCCCCCTCTGTCTAATGTAGGTTATGTGAAGCTGCTAAGACTGCAATTTTTAGGCTATCACTGTCCTTAAATTATTAAGCAATATAGCATTAGAAAGCTAGACTGAAGGCTGTGCATTGTAGTTTTGTTTTATTTTTTTCGAAGTATGCCTGAATACAAAATGTGACTTTGGAGAAGGTATTGTGGTGCTAGCATGTATCAGGAACACGCTTGGAGACTGACACTGTGTCAGGTGTCACTGTTGCTTACATTTATATCTTCCTTCCATTTTAGTGCTTGTGTGGGAAAGAAAAGCACTTTGTTACCCAACACTGTAAGAAGAAATTTTCTGTCTTGGCAATATATTGTATTAACTGTTTACATGTTTTAGCTGGTTTGAAGCCAGCTTGGTAAACATGTCAGGATATTTTAAAGTCACCTAAAAATAGGTTTTTACTTTGGTTCTAGCTTATTTAAAGCCTGAACCAGAGATCTCCACTATATCAGTATCTTTCTTACGAGAATAAGGAAAATGGTATCTAAGAATGCCTCAGCATACCCTATGCAACCCCCCCCCCCATTTGATTCAGTAGGCCCAGGAAGCCAAACATGTAGTTCATGTGCATTTCTGTTCACAAGACTTACAGAAATCCAGAAGTTGCTGGTGCATGTGTGCAGCAGCGAAGTCTAGTCCTTGGTTATTTCCCCATCTCTCTGTTCCCTGAATGCAAACGGCTCAGGAAGTCATCTCATCTCATACCCCACTCATAATTCCAAAGACTCCAGGCCATCCCATTCCTTCTCCTACTCTGCAATTGAGTAATGCTCTCTTTCAGCAGGGAATACCTGTCCACAGAAGACCTTCCCAAATGATGGCAGTAAATTCAGGGCAACTTCACCTTCCAGGAGATGTGGCTGTCTTTCCTGTACACATAAACCTACCGAGCAGAGACTGTAAAACTCAGTTGCTTAATCCATACTGAGCCTCTTCATTTTTGCCTAATGAAAATGTAGTATCAGCTGCTTTTAATGGAGCAAATGATTCCTATTGCTATCACTGTGTATTATTCAGCCTCCAAGACAAAGAGATATAGAGCAACCTAGTTAAGTCTGCTCACAAACAGACAGCATTAATCTGGAAATTACCTCTTTCTCCAAAGAACAAAAATGAAGTAAAGCTGCAGCAAAAGAAAACGTGGGGATGCTGGGGATTTCTTCATACATCTGTGGAGTAAAAGGGTATTTGTCTCAAAAGCCTCTTGTGGACATGCTATTCTATCTGCATTTTGAGACAGGGAGACACTGTAGGACAATCTGACACTACTCCAGAAAGATGGTACCTTCATTTTTCTTTTATTGTTTTTACCATGTTTGGAATTCCAAGTCATCTTTGTTACAGTGTATTTTAAAGCCTAATTTAAAGGCAGAATTGTGGTGGCTGTGTGTGGGGGTGGCCAGGCTTTTGTAGTAGCTGGCTTTTTCATGAAAGGAGCTACGGGCCACTTTTCTCTGAGGTCATTCTGAGACACCTGTAACTGAGGGAGACTGCACACACAGAGCCTTGCAGACTTTTAGCTTGTATGGCCCCTACTTTCAATCATGCTTTAGGAGCTAGCTGAGAAATTTTACAATTTCTCATGCTGGCTGCTGCTTATAGGAAGCAGTAAACACACATTCATCTGATGCATGGTCAGAAATGAGCTAGAAATCCTCTGGGAAGAAAAGGGGAGAAATCTAGAGACTTTGCAACATTTATTTCAGGAACAACTGTCTGCAGAGATGTCCCTGCTGAAGCATATGGTACCCTTAGCCAAAGACTGGCAATAACAGGGCTACTTGTTTTCAAGGGGCTTCTCCATCAAAACATGATGAGCCCCATGAGTTCTCTTCCCACTACAGCAATATACCAGAAAGACAAAATACACAGAGGTGCCCGTGTTTGTGAGCACACGTTCACGTGTATATACCACCTATGTAAGCTGCTCCTGATATAGAGAAAACTGGATTGAAAGCCAAACATGAAAACACACAAGGGGGGAAAAAAGAAAAGGGATCATTCCCACCCACAGCTCTCCAAACCCTGCTTCCCTGGAGGCCACGGAGGCAAGGAAGTGCGTATGCAGAGAGGCGAGTGGTGCGCAAAGCCCTCAGGGCACCCGTTTATCTGAGCTGCTTCTAAACGTTACTAAATAAGCCTATTAGTTTCTGAAACCTGGCAAGCCAGGGAGCAGGGCCCAGAAGTATGAACTGAGACAGACCGTACTGTTTCAAGTGCATTTACATGCAGTACCAACTTCTCTGTTGACTGCCCAAAGGTCATCTGACAAACAGTGGTGAGTTTTTTACACCATGTCAATTTTTGATCCAACACCACTTGCATACCAGATGGTTAAAAAATATGTATTCGCTGCCACTGTTTTTGCTCTGTTCAGCAGTGCCTGCCAATGTCTCAAGTTTATGATGTCTGTAGCAAATGTTTTAGTGTTGACATCTTCTGCGATGTGAGTGAAGATAAATTGCATTAAACGCTAAAACATTACTTACAGATGGAAAATAGACTGACTTCCCAGACATTTGTAAGCAGGGCATCTCCAGTTACACTGTGGCAGAGGCTGCAGCAGAGACAACTCAGTTTAATAAGCAAAAATCAATTGGCATTAACCTGGGGAAAAAAGCCACCTTTACTTTCAGTTCCACTTTGGGAAGTGCTGCTCTACCAAGGCAGGGTGCTAGAGAAAGCCTGCTCTCTTTGTGTACACAAACAATGCTGCACAGGAGCAGCGCTGTACTGTGTCAGAATATGCAGCCATAACACACTCTGCATCCTAGTGATACAGGAAAGCCACCCCCTGCTCATCCCTACATTTGTGAGAAAACATATTTAAGAAAAATACTGATAAATATTTTCTCCTGTCCCAGTTTTAAGCCCAGCTATTTAACGCAGAGCACAGAATGGGAACTCCACATCCTGTTACTTCCACTGCATTCCCTATTCCCCTTCCCCATTCCCTTCGGTACAGAGGTTCATGATACAAATGTAATTGCTCTAATTTTTTCCACATCCTTTTGGGAGAGAGAATATTTCTTCTTTTAAAGGGTATTAGTAACCCTCTGGCAATTCCATTTATCTCTTCAGCACAGTGAATCTGAAAGTATCAGCCAGGCTGGCTCTTCCTTTCACCCGCTGCTACGGCGGAGCCCACAGAGCACCTCCGGAGAGGGTGGGAGCTTCACGTGTGTGCTACACACACAGTCACAGCACAGACGGGGCCAACACACAACAACACGTGACGGTTTCATAAATACCGAGGGGCAGTTACTCTGTAATAATGAGGAGTTAAAAACATACCTATTTTATTTTTAGAACTGACAGCAAAAGAGGTGCTTGTTTATTTGAAAGAAGGTTAAAGATTTCTGATATTCATGGGGGCAGCTGTGCAGGGAAGGAGTTAAAGCCAGGGTTTCAAATGTAAAACAAACAAGGCTAAGCCTCTCTGTTTCTCCAAGGTCTCCCTCCTTCCTTGCCCTCTGCAGAGGCTATAAATAGATTGCAGAAGAATGAAGTATGGGTGGGACCAAACTAGCCAGTCCCCTCTATTCTCCCTAGGGAAGGGGGGAAAAATAAAAATACCACTTGACTCAATTATTTCAGATTATGAAGAAATTAACACCCCATGAAAAATCTAGAAGTGCTACTCCTAATTACAATATGCAGCCTTCTGATTTATCATCTTAGTGAATATTTGTCTTTGAATTCTCCTTTCCTTCCTTTGCATCATTTTTGTGCATAGCATACATTTACTGAATCTTGCAGTCACATTTCTTTTAGCCCACAGACTGCCTGTAAGGAAGAGAGGTGTGCACAGACAGGGACTGTAGGTGGACAGCATCATCTTTCCCATGCTCTGCTTTGTTAATTCTGAAAAAATCCCTACCCCCCTATCCTACCCCTAAATAAATCTGAAGTTTAAGAAAAATGCATTTCTCCCATCAGCCCAAAGCTGAAGTGCCATTTCTCCAGCAGTCTTGTGAAGTAACACATTTAAAGGCATAATATTCAATGGAAATACTTAATGTACAACCTTGTATGCATCAAGGTAATCAGTCCTGACTTACCTGCCCAAGCTAGTTCTTGCAGCATCACCAAATAGCAGAAAAGTTCATGAAATTAAGTACTCTTTGTTCGCATTTTTGTTTATACTTGAACTCATAAGAGAACGAACTGTTGCCTACCACCTGAAATCTCCCTGAGTGCAAGCTGCTCTTAATAACTGGTGAAGACAGCACAGGCACCAATACTAACTTTCCTGACTAAACTACTATGGTGGATTAGCTCCATCTCTCCAAAATCAGGGTATGCCCACCTGCAGCTTCCTCAGAGTGGGAGGCATGAGAAAAGGATGCCAGGAAACACCGTTCAGTAGTTAAAAGCTTAGGCTTCAGGAAGTACCTCTGGAGATATACCCACAATTGAGATCAGGGAAATACTTCTAATTAGCACCTATTACAACCATGGCGAGGGTCAGAGTTTCTGAGAGATTTTGACCTACTAAATTCAAAAAGTGGTTTGAAATAGAGGATGAGTGGAGGTTATCCTTTTTCTTATACTCTTAGACAAGGACCCTGCAGTTTGCTTTCCCTGAGCAGTGTCAGGTTGTTCAAGCCTTTCAGCTTTGCCAGAAGGTCTGTCCTTGTGGTTTGCAGGTATGCCTTCCTTGGGAGGGAAACCCAAAATGCTCCAAGTAGTCAGCACCTGCACAAGCACTCTTCACCTGCAGCCCTGGAAATGCAATGAGCTGCCTTACACCTCAGGCATATAAAGAATACCTAAGTTCTACCTTATCCTAAATTTCTTTCTTTTGGAATAAATGTTTCATTCTTATACTCTCAGGCTTCCTTTCTTTAGTATTTGGGGTTTTTTAAGCCAGTCACCTCCCTAGATGTCTTTAGGGTCTGCAGGGAAGAGCAGGCATAAGCACCTAATTACAAAAAGGCAGAAGATTCATTACACATGCAGAGAGGAATTTGCATCACCCCTTCCTGGCAGATGCCTGTGCCCTGGGAGGCTGCATGCACTACCCAGTTTGCAGCAGTTCTTGTCACAGACCAAGTGAAGCTGGCCCTGGCCTGAGCAGGGGGCTGGGCTCGGTCACCTCCAAAGGTTTCTTCTAACCTGTTTCCTCCTGCCCCCAGCCCCAGTCTTATGATAACAAGCTACTAAAAAGGAAAGCAGACCTGACACCTTCCTCCCAGAAAAGGATCTGTATGGCAGCAAAACTCCTCTTATGGGATCCAGATAAACTAAGCTGCCATCCACAACCTGACCCATTAGAGCAGGGAACCCTCATCACAGAGGCACCAGCAACCTGGTTAACCTTCTGCTGCAAAGCCTTGACTCTCCCAGCTGAGTTTGCATCAGGTTTTCATTGTCCAGTCTCTGTGGGACTAGAGGAGAAGTTAAACACTGCTGGGTTTATGTGAAGTACTGTGCACATAATGCTTTTATAATCCTTCGATAATAACTTGTTAACTGCAGAGGAAGCTGTACAAAATGAAGGCTACAAAAGCATTTCTTCATATAAGTTTAATTTTTATAAGCACTCTAATTAATAAGAGTTCATTTTTGTTCAGCCACATCACACGCGACCTATGACATCTCTCAAAGATGAAGTTCAAACCAATGGGCATAAACTTGAGTTTTCTGCCCGCAGGGACTTGTGCACACATGCACCCCCACATGCAGGCTGCTGGGAAGCCTGGCCACTGCACACACGTTTTGCATTTTCAATCTCTTGTCCACATGTTAGAAGCAGACAAGAAAAGTGATGGGCACCCATGCAAACAGCCCAAGAGACATTACTGCCAAAGGCCTGTTCGGGATGAGAAGTGCAGAGCCATATGAACAACTCATTTTGTTCACAGGCACTGCGAGGGAGTGAGCCAACATCCTAGATAAGCAGGGCAACATGAAAAAGAAGAGAAGGTATTATTTTTAAGGTAATATAAATCCCAGTTCCTTCCTCCAGTTCCTTTTTATCATGGTTGTCATGTTTTTCCCACAGGCCACTGACATAAAGAATGCAACATACTCTCAGAATAAAAGCCCTGAAGGGATGTGGAGAGCAGAAAGCACACCTGGTCCTACCTACCCAATGACACAAAAAATCAGGGAGGCCTGGAAAAGGTGGGATTCCTGTTTCTCACACATGACACTCCCAGTTTCACCCTCTCCCCAGAAAAACTACTTACTCACCCAGGGGCTCTGAACTTCCAAACTGGCTCTTCAAGGCAGCAGGAAAAAAGCTGCAGAAGCCAAAATCCCCATGTAACTGAAGTCAGTACTGGTCTGCCCAGCAAATGACACTGTATACAAGTATTCAGTGCTCAGTGGGAGATAGCAGCCTTTAATTCAGTAATTCTCTGTCTGGTTGCAGCAGGCTTCTCCTCTGCTTTTGTTTCCAGGAACAATTTCCTGTAAGTCTAGTATTCACTGCTTGCAGCCTTGTTTTAAGAAAGAGCAGGTGCCGGTCTTGCGAAAAGCACCTGCAGGACGGGAGGGATGGACTGTGCATCACAACTCCCAGTACTGCCAGGCTTGGAGACGATCGAGAGGACTGTAAGAGGGTCAGTATCTAGAACAAGCAGCAGCATCTCCACCTCACCTACAGAGCACAATGGGCCCTGAAAGAAAGGCTGACCGAGTGACCGATTTTGTCCGATTACAGAACTCAGCAACACAAGTGCTGCTGTGTCTGTAGTCAAATGGAAAGACACTTTCCTAGGCCAGGGACCAAGGAAAGCAAGCACACATAAGGCTGTGAAGAGTCTCAGCTTTGGTCCTTCTACCCTCCTCTGCAGCTTCTACTTACAAAAGACACCTTAAGCAATTTTGATTTCTAGAAATCCTTTCTGTCTGTACATATTTAGGTAGTTTTGAGAATCTTCAGGATGCAGAACCATGCAATTACAAAGGAAGTGGAGCACAAAAAGGTTGGTGTGAGATGCTTGAGGGAGAACAGAAAGATTATGAGACAAGAAGTAGTAAAGAGACTAGTTTCAAAGCATCACCTCCATATAATGTGAAAGTCATCCCAGGAGATACCAGCATAGGAATAACACAACATTCATTCTTACAACGTTTAGATTTTGAAAGGATAGGATTTTTTAAAAAGAGTTATCAAGATGTTAGACACCTTCACACATTTTTCTGGCATACACTTCAGAGAGACTGGCAGTTTGGGATCTTGTCCAGAAGGCACCTCACTGTGTCGGAAGTCCAAGCACAGCCTGCCCAGCTTCCAAGATCTCTAGTGAGTGCTGTCTGTTTGCACAGGCAACTGCTCCAAGGGTAGAGGGGGCTACTTCCCTGTGTAGCCACTGACCTTGGCTTAAAGCAGCATAACAAACTTTGCTACAAGTCCATCAAGTGTCTGCTCCAGAGTGTGAGTGTTTGTTGTATGTCAGTACCAGAGATCTCTTTTTTAATCAGGAAGCTCCATGAGGCCAATTTAACTGCAGAGCAAATACAATGGCTGAGTATTTTTCTTCACAAACTATGGCCTCTGACGTGCTGCTAGCCAGGAATAACCAGCCCTAACTTGTCTGTTTTTATTGTCTCTCTGGGAAACCAGAACATTTAGCAGGAATCTTCACTCTCATTTACAGGTAGGAAGCCCAGGTACAAAGAGATTAAGGAACACAAAAGCAGGCAAAGGCGGCAGAATAGTAAAATGCACTGGAAAAAAAGTTCAGTCCCTTACCATCTTAATGGCTGAAGTTAACACTATAGCTTTAAACACCTGCAGTTCCTTCTGATAACAACTATTTTCTAGCTCTTGGTCTTTGACCAAAAATATGCACAGGAATAGAGGAGGTTGTAGACTTCTGTATAATGATGTTTTAAGCTCAGTCTTCAGGTAAACACCCCCCAAAACAGTAGCAAATATATTTCTCTGACTTAGAGCCCTTAATACCCTCACTGTGAACACAATGAAAAAAGCTAAAACTACTCATTTCATTACCTACTGCTCTCCAGATTAATCTCCATTCTGTGCTGCACAATGACAGGGTCACCACAGGGTTTCCATGCCACTGGGGCTGTGTAAGGAAGTACGTGGCCTGTACAAACAAAAGCAGGGGAATTCTTTATTCTCATTCTTCCTAACCTGTGGTTTAATTCCCTTTCCTTTGTAAAATGAAAACCAGTCTTTTCTCAGAACATAAACGATCAGTGCCAGCTTTCCCAAAGGAAAAGTATTACAACTGTGTACAGCTTCTGCCAAAGTTAAAAATCTTTCCTAGAAGGATCTTGGGTTTAAAAGTAAGCTCCAAGTGCTCCAAAATAGTCACATACAGTCTAAAAACGAGCAGGTGCCTCATGAAATGAAGATTAAGATTTAGAGTCCAAATCTGGTGCCTTTCAGGTAAAAGTATTCCTAAGGCAGGAGCTCCTAAAGTGGCTTTTGTTAAGGTTTCATACAAGTATCAAGAGATTGTCAAAGACTAAGGAATGCAATTGCACCTCTTATTACACCTCAAATAGCCTCCACTACTCCCATCTATTCCATGAACCTACCACACCCTCAAGCAAGCACTTACGAAGAACCCAACACCACTTCACTCATGAGGGATTTATTCCGAACCCTGAATGGAGGAATCAGGCTGGCTCTGGGTACAGCACAGTTAAACAGCCTGGGGCAGCATAGGAGCACAGCTTTTCTCTGCTGGGTCCTGTCAGGGCTGGGCAGCAGCTGGCCATGCATTCCCGGTGCCAGAGGCAGTCTTCTCCTTGGCCTCTTCCCACCTGAATGTGGTGACATGCAAGTCCATGATCCCAACATGCACACCTCCATCTTCGCCATGGCACGTTGGTCAAGACAGAATTTGAGCAAACAGCTCAAACATTGAACAAATCAGCTGAGCTCTGTGTGGTACTGCTTGCCTCTCTCCCACTCCACGTGTGCACCGCTCCATCTGAATGAGGATGCCTCGTGGTCTGACCATCCCCTGCTGCAGGGATCTGAGGATGAGGATATCCCTCATCTCTCCTGGAGTGCTGGGTCCCCCCAAAGGCCTATTCCTTAGGGAAGAGCAGACCTCTCTGCCCTATAGCATGGGATGAGACCTTCTGCCTCCCACAGAAATGGAGGGGAAAAAACCCAACTTCCATTCCTGCTATGGGAAGTATGAAACACAGCCACACACAGGCCTGCCCCAGGCTGGGCCCACAAAAGGCACATAGCACTGGGGCTCCTGGGCAACTCTTTCTTACCCCTAGAAAACTGAGCACTGAAAATGCTAATGGCTTAACAGCACAAGGATGACAGTGAGCAGCCCAAAAGGCACTGAAACAGAAGAGAGGGAACAGACATGCCATTTTTTTCCTCTCCTTGTTGAAATTTATTGCAGCTAGAACTGAATAAAACAACTGAGATTCAGCAATACAGATAGCATCCGAGATTTCTTGCTGTCCCTGTCAACAGCTTTCAGACGTTTGAAAGCACAGCCATAATCCCCCTTTCACTGCAGCAGAGAATGAGAGTGAAACACACAGCAGCCATCATTTTCACTAGGAGATCAAATCTGTTCCCTCCCAAACCCTCCCTAACCCACAGAGCAATGCTAGGCAAAACCTTGAGAGCTCACTGAGCCCCCATCAGTCTCGTGCTGAGGAACTGATGATAATTCCTGGGACCATCCTTCTGCTTAAAACACCAGGGTGATCTGTGATAAAGCTGTGTAAATACATAGTTAATGTAGACTGGCTGGTAGAACTCAGTCCTTCCCAGAACACCTAGTTCAGAGCAACTCCAGTTTGCAAATGAACAAAGTTAATAAACACATGCAATTTTACTTCTCATTAAGTATCCTAACATATTCATAAAATTCCCCCACACTCTCAATGTTAGCCTTCAGACTGACATACATATAAGTACTGCCAGGTCCCGGTAGCACCTGGATCTATAACCCCTCAGACCCCATCAACTTCCTGCCTTCCTGCAGAGAAACCTCTCAGCTGCACCCTCCTGAGGCACCCCAGGTCTCTCTCGGCACAGACCACCCCATTCCCTCAAAAACCCATCACACAACCACACCTAATTAGCATGACAAGCCCAGCATTGCTCTGCATGGCTTCCCCTTGCTCAGCTCCAGCACTGGGATCAGCCTCCCCATTGCACCAACAGCCAGGACAGGACAGGACAGGCAGACATGCACATACGTTGTGTGGTTCAATGCTTTGTTTCTAGAGGGAACTTCACTTGCCATTGCTAGCTTCGTCTCACCAGCAGTTTCTTTTCTGCATCACTGGATGAGTTTAAAGATATTTCATCATCCTACACCATGAGGTACCGCACTTTCCTGTGAAACTGCAAACAGCTTATGGGTAAGTCTTCAGGAAAACAAGGGCAGAAATCAAAAGAAGGTGATGGGTGAGCAGCACCAGCATGGTAGAGAGGCAGCTTCTAGACAGAGACTACAGGCCTGCATCCATGTTCTCACATTCCTTCTCCAAAGGGAAGGGTTATGACAACCCCACTCATCACGGAGAAACTGCCTCCAAGGGGAAAGGAAAACACATCAACAGAGACCTGTTCAAGCACACACCTACTGTGAAAAGACTGTCCTGACCTGGCCTCTGGTAAAAATATTCCATCTGCTCAGGATCTCACCTATTACAGAAAGAAGGCATGGGTGTTTTCACTTCAATACTTCTACACTTATCACCACTGGGAGAGAAAGAAGACAGAGGACTCAAAAACATTTCAAGTGTGAGGTAGCTATGTTCTGATTTTCCAGGGCAGCAGCAAGGTGTCTGAAAAGGCACATCTCCATAGGCAATCAGTGACCCAATGATCATCATGCCTGCTGAATATATTGTGGCATTTACAGCTCTGTAGAGGTTAAAATCAGAGGATGTCAGCTTCTATAGACTGTAACAAAAATATGATACAAAACACTTCCATAGGCTTCCTTCAGAAACAGAATAACTCTCATTATTAGGTCCCTCTTATTTATTTTCACTGTCAAACCAAGCACATGCTGAGAGGTAAGAATTGCCCCAACCTCTTGCTACATAACCCAGGGGAGGTTCCTCTCATCACCCACTAACTCTTCCACATGATCCTTGCTATTCCTGCACTGAAAACAACTAACAGGAAGCTTCATCTGAGAATTCTTGCCTTTTTCACTCCTGCAGAAAAAGCTAGTATAAAGCAAACTAGTTCATCACCTTTTCCCTACAGCATATAAATATTCAACACCCACTGACAGCCCTGGATAATGTGAAAATCAGTCACATTTTCACAGCACAAGCATCTGTTCTTCCCTAATGTAAATCTGATTTGAAAAAATTTGGTGCTCATGAAAGAGACCAGAAGTGCAAGGCCTGGATCCTTCTCTCATTGTGTCTGCTGGAACACCTCATGCTTTTCCCTTGTGTTTTCTGTAATTAAGTAAGCAATACCAAGATTGTTCAAGCATTTATATTTCAGTATCGAAGTTGGAGGTGAGTTTTCAGGGTATGGTGGAGGGGTGTCTGTGGTCCTTCATTTCAGCCCTCGATTCCAAAAGGAGTTTCTGTGAGGAATGGCTCTGAAATTCCTGTGCAAGGAGGCAACTCTTTTGTAAGTACACAAAGTATTGAACAAAACCACAAACCAAAGTCATGGCCCAAGTACTGGTAATCCTACGAAAAGAGCAGCCACCCGGGACTAGAGTTCATTGCATCATGATGGCCCTAAGAACATCTAAGGAACTACCACTGATATCCCAAGGCTACCTAAAGGCATAAATAGTGGAACATGCCTTTTTGGAAAATAAATAATCAATCTCAGAATGCCATGCATCAATTATTACAACTATTTTATTTCTTTCTTTATTAATACATGCAAAGCAATCGGATTAAAGCCATAGGAGGTAATGAAAAACCAGCTAAGAGATAAGGGCCTTTTTCTGTGTTGTGCTACACATGTTTAGTTCCTATTTTAAAAGGAGACCTTGAGTCTGCTTTTGCAGTGCTTGGAGTGAATGTCAACTACAGAATTTTCAAGGCAGGGAGAACTGCAATCCTGCAAGAGAAATATCATGATCCCTTAAATAATGCGGACGCCTGACATGATGAGCCTCATTGCCAGGCTAAAGGTGGGGCCAGAAGAATCCTATAGCAAAAGGATAGCAGAGAGACTGAAAACAAAGGTCAAAGTATTTGCCACCAGCTTTGATATAACCAGGCAGCTGAAAAGATGCAAGAAAAGCTTACTTTGCAGGGGTGGGGGAGGATCTTATTTGATGAAGGGCTTCACATTCATTTTTTCCATCTGTGTTATTTAGTCTAATAAAAATGTTATCTCTTCCTACAGACGTTGTGTCTGAACAGCCCCTCTGTGAAAGGGAGCTACATGCTTAACACAGCACATGATGCTGTAACCTGGTCTCTAAGGAGAAAACCACAGGAGACGGCTTTGGGCTGCACCCAGGCACTGGCGAGGAGTGGACACACTGCACCGTCTCCCCCATGTTTGGTACTTTTCCCAGAAGGATATTGCTAATGCTGGATCCAGAGCTGTAGGAATGGTTTAAGCATGGAGAAATGTAACATTTTATAGAGAGAAGTTCCAGGGTCTCAATCTGTTCACCTTATCAAAGAGAAGATCGAAAGGTAACTGGATCAAAGTGACTAAGTGCCATCATGGAAAGAGGAATGTCATTAGAGTCTAGAGAAACTTAATAGATAAAAAGGCTGAAAGGCTGAACTTTTAACAGGTTCATTAACAATTGAAACAATATCCCATGAACTGCAGAGGACTGCACATTGCAGACAACTGTCAAATTACGACAGGACGCCTTCTAGAACATCTTTTCAAGTTCAAATAGGAATTAATCCAGAGAAAGCCTGCACGAGAGATCACAGCTTTCTGACTTTTATAATCTCCAAATGCAGCAGAGCAGCAGTACTGGATTTCAAGATAGCAAAGCCAAGTCAGTTCAGAAAGGAGAAGAGAACAGCTCACTAATATCAACAGGAATATTTGCATGAGCAGGGCTCCCCTCACATTGAGGAACATACAAGCAAGGGGCTTAATTAAAGTGACAAGCACAATAAATTAGGATGAAGAAACCTACTACCTAATAACATTAAGGTAAAGTAGGATGTTTATTTAGGAAGAAAGCTGACATGTCTGAAGCAAGAGGTGGCCAATGGAGCTTTCATACAGACCAAGTGAAACAGGACGGAATAAAGAGGTTATAGTGTATTATTTTTATTCTGAGCTAAAAAACCAAGATCACTGTTCTGACTAGCAGGTGTCACCAGCTCCTGCTGCAGGCCCTGACAGGAGGGACTGAATCCAGGTGGAGAGCTGGTACAGCATGGAACCATTGCTCTGTAGACTGTGATACTGTGATGCACATTCTTTATTTTAAATAGTCTTTATTTAGTACTGCAAGCATTTCCCAGTTTGATTTATGGATCAATGAATCTGAAAAGTGTTAAATACCCATATTTGACCATACAAAAAGTTTAGGCTGATCCTGAAAAAAAAAAAAATCCAGGCACTGAGCCCTGTTTGCTTTAACACCTACCAGAAAAGCTGCTTACCAAGCAACCCCTAGAGAATAGTCTGAACTCCAGAGACAAACACCCTGAGAGACCCAGGACTGAAGGTATTCCCCACTCTCCTCTCATGAGATTTGCAGACCAGATGTTTGGCAATGATGTTTCCTTCTGTATCCTCTACCTATTCTGAAAACAACTGTGGCTTTTTCAATTATCTGGGAGTTGATTTGTTGCTTTAAAAGAAGCACCTGCCCCATAAGTCTGTCTTTTTCACTGTGCTGCAAACACATGCAAGATGTTTATGATAGCAAACAGCAGGAGTGTTGCGGAGTCTCACCAGCTCTAATTAAAACAGGCTCATCCTACAATTTTACCCATGTAGAACTGAGCTTGCTTATTTGTGTAAGTGCAAGGCTTAGCTTGCAAATACCAAAATACAGGTGTCAATATATGACAACTGTAAGCTGCTGAGAAGGGAGTTTTCTGCTAATCCTTTTGAGCAGATGTGTTGCAGCAGATCAAAGAACACAAGCTCCTACAGGCTGGACTGGCACATATCCTGGGGACATGGCAGTGAAATGCTCATCGCTTCCCTTAGCAGGGACAACACCATTAGGATGAGCATGGTAACAGGCATACTTAGTCTCTATCACCATCAGTCCAAGGATGTGACTTGGGGGGCACTAGCATAGGGCCCAGAACAACACAGCCAGTGTCCCACGAGACTCTGCTCTTTTTAAGGGAGCAGAAGCTACCTAGAGTGTTATGAAAGATGCTCCTGTGGAGTGCAGTGCAAAGGAGGGAGAGAAATTCAGTCAGGCAACGGACAACCCCTCCCCTGCTACATGGTGCTGGGAACCAAGTAACAGCGTCTCTTCACATAAGCCCCAAAGGTGCATGGATGAGACAGCTCTGCAGGGAAATGGCAAAGATTATAAACACAACTTCACTTTGTTGCTACAGGTGAACAAACATCGCTCTGGTAGGAGTCCAGTGGCACTGCTGCCTACAACTAAGCCCGCAGCACATCGGCTGCTTCAGCCAATGGCTGTGTTGTCAGCTCAAATAATTACCAAAGAGCGACCACCAAGCAAACAAGCCTTTCAAATGAACCCCTCACTTCCTGTGTTTGTCAGAAAAAAAATGTTCCAACAGTGAGATCGCCAAGCAATACCAAAGGCATCTTCAGGACAGGTACTCCATCTGAAACCCAGCTGCAAAGAGAGCTCAGGATAATGAGTATCTGTCCCATAAAAACAAGAAGCACCAAATGTGAGTCCTAATACCAGCCTGTGCACTGTGCAGTGCCTCGAAGATTCGAACCTTCTTTTTAATATTAGGGAAGGTGTTTATCTTTCTACACATTAACATGCTAATTTTAAGTGTGTTTTAAGCCACCTGTCTCTGGAGTCTCTTAAAGGTTCCCAGGATGGAGTGGACGACTTCCAAAGATATAGTCAGTAGTCTCAAAGCTTGCCTTTACATTTCTGTAAGGTGGAACTTGGATGTTTTGGAATGGGGGCTGAGTCCTGACTGGCTTACTGCAAAGGACAGATTCTGCAACTACAGCAATGCACTCTCCTTTCATTCCACACTAAAAACAAAGCCCAGATGAATGTGCTGGCCGTGAAGAAACACAGAAAGGACAATGTGTATTCCAGTTCAGCTTTTTCAGGTTCATGTGTGACTTCTGTGTTGAAATACTCAATTTTCCAGGGATTTCTTCACCTATGGCAAATATATTTAAGGGGTTTTTTTCCTCTTCCACAGGAAATATTATATTTGTTATCTAAGGCCTCTAAATCTTTCTTAAGCCAACACACTCTCACAATAGGTGGCCAGTCTTCAACATTTCCCCAAAAATATTCAGATTCAACCTTTTTTTTTTTTTTTTTAATTACCCCTTGAGAGTTACCACATTGAGAATTTAAGGAATGCAAGCAAATGGAACATGACTATGTGGTAGCCAAAATGACACCTGAATGACAGTTGGGAAGGTCTGACAGTGAGGTGGAGATGTATGAAAACATCCACGTTCCCACTCACTATTCTCAGACCGCACAAGGGGCTCGGTAGTGTAAGACAGACAGGCTGCCTTGGCTGTGCTAACCAGCCATGGGAATGCAGCATTTGCAAAACAGGGTAGCGAAACTTCTGCAACAAGATAAAAATCTCCAGAAAACAATGACACTCATCCTTGGAGAAAAGGTAAAGGGTTAGCACAAGCTTTGTTTTGCTCCGAGCAAGCATTTCTACACAGACGTGCTACTTCAGAGTGACAGCCTGTGCTGTTAGACCTCTTACGAACAGTTTGCATGGGGCTTTATGGAGTTAAACATGAAGCATTCCTTCTCCTTGGGGTGCCTGGTGCCCAAAGCACATAAATCATGTAGAGAAATTAAAACCAGAACTTGCGAAAAGCAGAGGTATGAGATAATGTATAATTTTACATGGTCAGCTACGTATCAGCATTGTGCTATCAGTAAAGCCACTGAAACCAATCTCTGTGGTAGCCAAGACTAAATCTCCTGTTCTGCAGAACGATGGCATGCATGGGCAATGAACATTGCGAATGGCTCCTCTAGTCTTGGGACAGCATATCCTGAAGGACCTCACTTCCTGCATGAAATGGCAGTAAGATTTGCAAGCTGCTATTAGGGTTCTGTCAAATTAATGAGTCTTAAGGGTACAAAGTTCCTCTCATGAATACAATAAACTGCAGCTATTCTGATATAAGCTCTTTCCAGTTCAAATATTGATAGAGGAGTTGTGATCTACACTGGCATTACAATTTATGTCCAGTCTGGAGACATCCCTTGCTTTATAGACATAAGGCTAACAGGTTGGTTAGAGGTCAAAAATGAAGAAACAATTTTCATCACTCTTGATTATCTTTGAGAGATCCTGAAGCAGATGGAAGCTGCTCAGCCATTCAGCCAGTGTTACATATTTCACTCTGACAAGGCTCTGGCACCATGAGCAGAGGGAAACCTGAGCAAGACTATTTCCTCCCATTTAACCTTCCTTATTATTAAACCTTTCAGTCATCAGCAGAGCATTTCTTTGGTGAGTTGAGGTTTTTTAAAAGCAAAATACAGAGTTTAAGGTACCTCCTTTTTACATACTCAGATCAGAGTCTTGAGACATGTTCTGGTTTTAATTATTAAGGCTGCTGGATGCTGTGGATCACTGACTGTAAGACAAAACTAATTCCTCTTCAGCCAAGCACTGCTAGTACATAACCCATATATCCCCAGGTATTTGCTAGTGGAATGAAAGCTGGTTACAGCTATCTGGCTCAAAATTAACAGACAACATCATTGCAGATGAAATTCATGACAAGCTCCATCTTTCAAGTCAATAATAACTTTACTAGATTGCCTGGTTTGCAAGGTAGCCCACCCTGAGCTACCACCTCATGTCACAACAGACATCTAAATAATAAATGGCAGCTCTGTTTTATTCAGCAAGACACAGTGGAAGCTTTGCTAAATTTAACCATCCAATTAGCCTAGGAACATTCAGGATTTGGGAGTTTTCAGAGATCACTGCTTCCAAGGAGGAAAGCTCAGTTACACCAATTAACATTCTCTTTCTAAACTGTACGAGTAGCTACTTCCCAGGTCTTCTTGTGGTTTGAGAGGCAATGAGAACAACTGGGAGTTGAGCACTGACTTTTTAAGCTTCCCAGATGCAGATGATGTTCTTCCAGGTAATGCCAACCCCCTGGCTTGCTCTGGGCTCACACAAAAATAGACATACTCTACTGCCTTACCAGCGGTGAGAAACTGTTGCTGGCAGAAAATAAAACAAAACCAGTTTCAAAGACAAGTTAATTTTGTATAAAATTAACTATGATGTCTTAGCCCAAACCTTTCCATTAGCTGCAGCACACAAAACAGTCACCATTTCTTTTTAACCCTAGGCTAATACAAAACATACATATCTCCTGCTGGCATGACTGCATGCATTTCTTCTGCAAGCTCAGTGCAAGAGACAGTCTGCCCAGAGATGGGCAATGGAAATTCTTCAGGTCACTTCAACCCAACATAAATACACGTCTACAATATCTGAGCAGCAATCACAATGAATCCTGTTACATCCAGCTGAGTTTTCCTCTCTATTACACACAAAGCTGTCTTTATAGAAAGAGCTAGCTTGTAGCATCTCTCCTTCGGTTTATGCAGATCACACTGCAGAGCACAGGAGTGCTCTGAATATTAAGCTACTGCATCTAACTTTTAAAAAAATAAATACATAAGCTGAAGAGGAAAATCAGGGGAGACTTGGCAGATGCTACCTGGGTATTTTATTCCAAACCTCTGGTGTATCCTCACATGTCTTTGCAAGTAGGACAGGAACAAGGCACCTGCCCCTAAGCAGTGGGGTCTGAGCAGTCACTTCCCAGGCAACACAGCTGCTACAAATTCAGAGCTTTTGCCTTTCAATTACCTGCCCCCAAGAACAAAAATACAAAGGATATCAGACCCCTGAGGCAGCATATAGAAAAACCTTTCCCAAATCCTGCTCAAAAATTCTGGGAATTTGCAATGGCTTTTAAAACACTCATCCCCAGATTTCACAAGGACACATTCTTTCCTAGACCTCTTCAGTTTAATCTCCTTAAGTCTGGAAGTTAAATCTTCATCTAGAGTGAAAATATTTTACCACAGTAATCTAGTTACGAATATTTACACAATTTGCCCCAAATTCTCTCATTACAGCTGCCATTCTCAATTATTCACAGGTAGTGGTACATGCAGTTTCCGTGGAAACCTGCAGATCACGACCAACTGATGCACAGCCAATTGCGGGCAATGGGCACTCGAGCAGAACTGGTCGGCTGCGTAATTGTGCTGATATTTGACCATTTGAAACCTATGGTAGCAAAGGACTAGTTTACATTTCAGTGTCTAAATTTCAAACATCTTAACTATTCCAGGGAGCAACCAAGACCTTGTATCTCCCAAAGCATAATAAACTTGATGAGGAGGCTGTAACTTTTATGACATCGCATTTTCAGCATTTCACTATCATTTTCTGTATTTACCATTGAAAGTAAATGTCAGATTACTCTACCGTAAAACTGGTCATAAGTGATTCACTCCATTACACTTCAGGACCTTCCTTATTTTTAACTAGTGAAACTCTGCCAGTCATTTGCCTGAGATTGTGCTGTCTCATTTTTCCTTTCCTTCCATTACTAGTTGCTTTATTTTATTAAATGTGTGAATATTCACATGATAAAATTTCTTGTTCCTTTAAGGTTTTTTTCAGCATTTAACATTCTGAATGTCATGGAGCCTCAAAAGTAGTTACCTTAAAAAGATTTCAGAAGTTCCTTGGAAATTCTCTTTGGATTACACTAATGCGCAACAGAATAAAAGTATATCCTTGTCAGGCAGAGCTACCCAATATTAAATTGCTGAGGCCTGACCATTCAGTGAGGGCTGTCCAGCTACTACCCTGAGCTCTCTAAGACAAGAGACTCCACTATTTTTCTGTTTGAAAAACTCATGCGTCTCCCTGATATACGGCATTCCACTGAGGTGCTGACTCTCACTAGGCACCCGCAATGCTTCATCACCCACACTTCATATTTTCACACAACCGCCTTCACATTTTTTTCCCATGCAGTGCCCCAGACTAAGACAGAGGCCCTTCCACAGCACATTCACCAAGACACAAAACTACAAATCCTTCTTTTCCAATTGGATCTCTTCAGGATTTGAGCAACAATTATGCTGAAACCAGTGATATTCCAGGCGATCATTTTGTTTCTGTGTTATCTCGTGACACATGCACAGGTTTGTGTGTGCCCACCTATTATCCTGTCTCCCACCTGGACTTTCAGACGCCTGTGCAGAGCTCACTGTGGCATGCTGTGCCTGCATGGCCATGCTGTTTCAGGGGCTCTGATATGAGGTTCCACAATCNTGTTTCAGGGGCTCTGATATGAGGTTCCACAATCCGAGTCTTCATTACTGTAATGACACAGTCAACAACAGCACATGAGGTTGCTGTGCCCACCCTGTGAGCTGAGCCTTCTTCCTACACTGCCATCCAGGAAACTAACTCAAGTTGCACAAATAAGATGGTGCAAGGCTCACTTTTTTATCCAGAACTTTTCCACCTAGCACAGTCTCAGAACTACAGTAGCAGACTACATTTCTGGTGTAAAACAAATACACATTTGAGTTAACCCTAAATGAAGAAGAGTCACCTCAAACACAATTACTCAAGTAGCATCACCCAATCACGCCTAGATGATAGAGCAAGGAGCACTTCTATGATGGGTGGAAATGCTCAGAACCAAGAAATTAAGCTCTAACTGAAGGAAACAGAATAAAAACAGTTGTTGTTCCTGCATTATTCAGAATTTAGGGTTTGCCAAATGTAATTTCCAATCTATTTGTTTTGGAAAATACTCAAGAGTACATAGAGGGAACCCTCTACACATTATTTAAAAAGGCAGACTGGTACAGCACTTGAAAGTATCTTTATGAAAAACAACAGATCTATTGAGAGAGCAGCAAGTAGAATGCCTACCCTGCACTGCTGCACAAAGCAGCTGACATGGTAACACACAAATATGTCCTGAAAAATGGCACTCAGTACACTTCTGCTTCCCTGAAAAGCATTAGCAGATCATATGCAGATTTCTTTTATAAAAATATTATGTTATAGGAATAAACAAAAGCTGCTTTTAATTCTATTGTTGAAGTGAAAGGTTATCATCTAAGGCAGCTGACTGTTGTACTAAAGATAAGCACAGTCAACGTAAAGAGCTGCACCTCTATTCTAAACAAACTTTGGACTTCTGCATACTCTCTTCAATGTTGCTTACTGGAAAGGCAGTAGCACTTCAATTAGAAACAATGTTCACGTCCCCTTCCTAACTGAGAAGGAAATATAGCCTGGGATACACACTGATGATGGGCTGAAACACTGGCAAAACTTCTTTTGGCTTAGCCAAAATTCTACTAAAATTTGTATTTAACCACAAAGCTTCAGTTCTAAAGATCCCAGTCTTCAACGAGTAACTGTCAGGAATGTCATGAAGTAGAACGGCCTTCTACAAGAAATGCCAAAATAAGTTAAAAAATACTGAAAGGGTCACACTAACAGCACTACAGAGTCATTGTTAACCACGCAACTGGAATCTGGGTAATTTCTACTGGTGAATCTTGTCTCTGCACCACTCTATCTGATCCTCCATAGTAGCTGCAAATTAATGCCACAAGGAGAACAAGTTCAAACACTGTTATTTGGCAGTGAGGTCCAGTTTCCACGAAATTCAGCATGTCATATCTCAAACTGAAAAGTGCATAAAGTAATGAATCACCAGGTTATATTCAGATTCTGCAGACTCATTTTTCAGACACAGAAAATCAGCACTTGCCAGGCTTAGAATAACAGCACTGATCTAAAGGCCAACAGTGTTGCAATTATAAAAAAAAAAATGTATACCATAAAAGAACAGGTTAAGTGATAAGAGAAGGCATTTCTATTCTGTGCTTCAATGAGTGTTAGTGACACAGTTGTTAGGAAGGTGGAGAAGATGAGCTGTCAAGTTTTGTAACTTGTGTTTCAGGCAGTTTTGTTAAACATGCCATTTTTATTTTTTTCATGAACACTTTTTATGTATTTGCCATTGGTCAGATAAAGACACTATTCAGCAGTATAGGACTAGATGGGGCACAGGACACTCCTGAGTTCTCTTGACTTTCTGCACATAAAAGATGAGAAAAACATCAAAAGAACCTGCTCTGTCTGGCTCAGCTCCATTCCTCAATTTACTCCTGCATTGCTTAGGACTCTTATACCTCACAAATAACAGCTCAGTTGTGTTAGGATTAAATGTTCTAAGAAAAAAGGAGAAGTTGACTTCAATCAAGTCTTGATGGGTGGCTTCATTTACCATCCTTCATTTGTATCAACTAGCTCAAAATCTCGAACTGGGGATCCTGGATACTAAGGCAGATTCACTGATCCAGGGCTGAATTTCAGTGAGGTAGGGAGTGAAAAATTGCCCTGGTGCTTGATGGCTTTTGAAGTTTGGCTCTGCTGGGTAAAAGCCCTTAGTCAAGTCTGGAGATGGGGAATGTGCATGCTTCTGCTGCAAAAATCAACATAAGGGAGACCTGGATGTAGCCTTCCACAGCTGCTAAGCTCTTGCCCTGGAGGGAAACACCCTCACCACAGCTACCAAGCTGAGATGCAAAGCACATCCTGCCGCCAGCCTGCCTCACAAACATGGAGCATCTTGCATTATAAATAACAAAGACAGGTTACTGCTACAAACTGTGCAGGATTAATGAGGCAACATCCAACTCATTATGTCTGAATAAAGGAGACTACAAAGTAATCTGAACACAAGAAATTTGAAAAAAAAAAATACCTTGAGTCACTGAGGCAAGTTCCCTCCTAGTGCTCATCACAAAACTCCTTCTGAACCTTCCTCTTTTGTCTAGTCTGACCCTGTACACTGAATCACCTGGACAAACACGGCTCCTGGAGTTTTCCAGATGTGTTCTCAGTTTCCACAGGAATGAGCAAAACCATATGCTTAACCTGCAGGAGGAAGGAGTCCTGGAAGATGGCAATTGAAAGGGCTCACAATATTCAATACTGTGCCAGATAAGACAAAGCAGCTCCACCGTGCTGCCACGCCCTGTTTCTACCACATGAGGACACATAATTTTGCGGTTGCAAACGACATAGGTTAAATCAAAACTAAATATACCGGCACTTTTCAGTATGAAGATACAAGCATGGATGCAAAGAGAGCCATTAAATCCAGAGCCCCTTCTAGTAATGGTAACAACAACCACCCACTGTCCCTTATACAGACTGCAGGGCATAAATGATATTAGAAATTAACAGGCATTTTTTCAGACCACACAGTGAAACTGGGAAACATCTTGCTACATGCAATATTATATGCACACCAGAAGTTAAAAGTTCAAAGCACAACTAGATTCTTCTTTATTCGTTTGACTAAACCCACTGCCTTTAGTTCAAAAATGCCAGAGGTACGTATCAGTAGAGGCCAGAGAAGCATGTACTTGAAGGAATCATTGCTCCAAGCGCAGTCCTTATGGACTGCTCAGGCACTCAGCACTGACTCCTGGCAAAAAAAAAGTGGGACAGACCAACCTTCAGTTTCAATCACTGCAGCTGTTTCTTACTGCAGCAAAATACAGTGCGAATTGCAATGCATGTATTTCTAGAAAATCACAAAAACAGCACAGAGAATTTCAATATGATCTAAAAAAGAAGCCAGGTGCTAGAAAATAACAAAACAACAGGGGCTTACTGAGCTCAAATGTTCAGCCTGTTGAAGAGAACTTACAGAAGCTTACATGGAAAAAGGGATCTCAGAGACACAGGGCAGAGAAGAGGGTTTACAGGCTCAGGATGAGACAAATGGCTTGGATTGAAGTTGAGATCATACAGTTTCAACACTGAAATTATATATTAATTATTGGAATAAACTAACCAGTTAGTGCTGGATTTACAGTTGCTCTGCACTTTTTTTGGATGGTATAGTATGTAATTTCTTAAAGATATCCTTTAATCTGCCTGTAAGAAATGCCTGCATGGCTGAACCAAAGAGGATGTGAGTGAGAGATACCAGACATGGACCCTCTTACCACAGAGCCTGTGATCAAACTGGGAGTGGATACAGAGCCAGGTACATTGGCTGCTACGTGCTTGAACAGATGCAGTCTGTTCTCCCTGGGTATTCCCTGAAAGGCCTGAAGCAAGAGGAGTCTTATGGGTTTGTCTGCACTGGAAAGTGGTATTAGAGACAGAATGCAACCACGAGAAAATGCATTAACTACACAGCACAGCCATAACCTTACTATGATTTAATAGTGGGTATAGCTTGCCTCATCAATGCAAAGCCACACTCCATTAGACAGACAACTCCTCAGATTTCTGCTTTGATCAAATGCAAGTCTCTAATAAGGGCCAGTATGAATAGTGGTTTGAATTAGGGGAAGAGGCTAGGGGTAAATCTAACAATTAAGACATTTTACAGTGTCGCTACATATTCTTGAATTGCTGGTGCCAGTCGGCCTTTAAGTCAATACACTGAAAGTTCTTGATGTCTTCTCAAAAGTCAACACAACCTCAAACAAACTTCAAAAATTAAAATTCAGAATCCTGGGCAAGTCGGGAAACCAGCAAATTCTGCTTCTGAGTCTGACATATTCCTCATGATGTGGTGCAGGAAATAACCCCATCTGCTGTAAGCAAACACCAGGAGAAAAGAGGTGACACTGAAAAAGGTGGCAGCATGCAGAAAGAGACAGACATCACAACTCGCATTCTGCAATGCCAGGGTTGCTGGGAAAATCAAATTCAGCTATCTGAAACACGGAGAAAAGTCACAAAAAAAGTACAAGGAGAACCAAAAGACTTTCCCTCTGCCAACCACAACAAATGGCTCAGTAATACAAAATGTCAGTTGGCACTTGAAGCACAGTGGATGGCCAGAGAGAAAGTGCATTTTTAAATCATTAACACATTGGGAACACACAGATGTGCAGTTCAGCTACATCTGTGCATTGTAATTTCTACAGTAGTCACAACTTAATGAATCATCAATTGTGACAAGATCAATGAACCGAACTGAACAACAAACTAAAGCTAGTAAATTCATGCCTGGGGCAAGAGCTAAGGGTTTATTTTATTATTTCTTTTAGTACTTCTATAATTTTTAGTGTCTAATTAGTAAAAACATGAATCCTCCAGAACCCTTTTCTTTTTTCCTCCCTTTTGAAAGTCCTACTGCAAAAGATAAAGATTTCGTTCATGTTTGCTAAATTCAAGTCTGGATACTACTCATCTGATCAGCAATTTTTTTCTCAGGACCAGGAGCACATGGCAGCAGAAGTTACAATGTTGGGATGTGCACTGCATGCCAATAGGGTGGACTCTGATTGAGCCTCCCACCTTTAGGCGAAACAACTGGTGTTTTTTCCACAAGGCCAGATTACTCCTGCAGGCAAAGCATCAGCTAAGATTCTCTGCAATGCTACTTTTTGAAGGGACAAATTCACATCCAAATCAAGCAACCAAATCATTTATTTGCAAAGAACACAGACTGAGTTTCCCCTTGGCCTCAACCCATTCAACAACTTCAATGCTGAGTTTGTTGATGGCATGCGTAATCCAGGCTAGGTTTCACATCAGTGATACTCTGAGAAAAACTCTGTCCAAATTAACCAGGAGGCAGAAGACAGCACCCCATCCTCTTACAAAGCGAGGCCTCTCCCTGCTGACCTCTTCACTCTTCCAGGTAAACCATTTTAATCTCTACCATATGTAGGCTTTCAGTGTATTAATACCTGCCAGGGGTTCAGCTGGACTCTTGTCTCCCTTCCAGACAGGCTCCAGGGAACAACAAGCTCTGCTTAGCCTGGCTTGTTTGTCACACACTGGAGTGGAGCTCCATCTGGAAGGCGCTTCCATGAATTGTAGCACTGCTGGTACACGCTACTCTCCCTCCTAGGATGCTAAGTGAAGGAGATGCAGGCTCTCTTTAGAAGGCTGATTCTGTTCCAGCTCCTGACCTTCTTTATACTGGATGTCCTGTCACCTTGGACTGTGCATTCCCCAATTCATTACCTTCCCCTGCAGCAGCTTTTGTTAATACCACTCCGTGTGCAGCTTATGCATTTTTCATCAATATATTTATCATTTCTGTTCTCTCTCCAAGGACTTTCTCCTCACTGGGACCAACTGTGGCATTGTCTAAATCAAAGAGATACAGAAAAATAAATTCCAGTGCTGCCTTGCTTATAAACAAAATGCCATTTTCGAGCTGTAGCACCAAAAAGCAAGTCTTGGTGTTTTTAAGGTCTCCAACAGGTTAATGTTTCCAACACTTTTCCAGTGGTCTCAAAGTAGCTAAAAAAATCATAATGCCAGTTCTATTGCCTGTAGCACTTTGTGCAGCCAGTTTTACTTAAAGCATCCTGTGGTGACAGGCACTCTTACTGTAAGGAAATTTTCCCCAGTTCCCCCTTGGAACAGCAGCACAACAGTGAACATTTGCACACTACAGCTGAAAAAAGTTATAGCTCTGATTGCTATTTAGACTTCTCCACTCAACTCTAACACCCAAGAACTTGGAAAGGTTTCATCCAGGCTGGACCCTTGTGATAAAAGGATTGAAGGAATAGAGCACAGGATTAGCACGACAGATGAATACATTGCAGTGTTTTCCCATTGCAACATCCAACCTACCTCATCAAGGCACTAGATAATCTTGAAAAGACAGATCTTATTATACCTCACACCCACTGGTTTCCTTAGGATAAAGGATTTGAAAGAGCTATTCTGGAGCTCTGGGCAGAAAGAATCTGAGCAGGTGGGAGTGCCAGAAAGAGTCACTTACTTTATTATCCAACTGAAATAACCACAAGAATAAACAGCTGTTAGAAAACTCTAAGGGGAAGGTGGTATTTTACTACTACAACACTGGGCTTCTAAGACAGCACGTGAAATGCATATATTTTAGGTTATCTTGCTCGATACCAAACATACTTTAGTCACTAGCAGCTCAAGTTACAAATTAACAATGAACACAATAATTAGTTCCTCGCATCCAAAATTAGGGCCAATTATTCCTTTTGCTTGTTATCTGGGCACTGCATTTTAATAAGCATCACAACCATAGAGTCTTCCTGACACCGTAGTGTATATAAACAACAAAAGACCAACAAGAGATCATAAGGACAGCTAGATGTGGGACTTGTGAATAAAGCACCATACACAGAAACCAGCTCTTGGAATGACCAATATTACAGGTTTTCAGTACAAAACCTGGTTTGTTTTGTGTATCTCAGACCAAGACCAAAAGGCAGCCCATCAGCAGCAGTTATGTGATTTTCCTTGTTCTGCAGTAGAGGAAGTTGCAATACTTGTGGAATGTCCTCTTCCACAGGTACAGTAGGAAACACATGTACTCCCTACATGGACATGCTCTCTTCTGAACAGCTGTGATTTATTAGCATGAGCTTATATTCCAGTTTCACATTTTTCTGGCTTACATGTTAAAATTTTGATTTCTCCAAGAACGACTTAATTGGGGCCATGACTTTATTTTTTTTAGTGAGAGGAAGAAGGTAAGACACAAAACATAAGATGGTTGCATAGAAGCTTCCTTGCATGCAGAGAGTTATGCTTTTGTAGTGGTAAGCACTGCATTCCCCAGTCATGGTTATCACATTCTGTACTCTCCAAGCTCCATTTTTCATTTAAGAACTTACTCTCCAATTTTGTCAGGGGGATATATTCTCCCACTTTTGCACAAGAAGGTACAGAAGATCACCATCTCAAGTGCCTGTGTAAGCCATGGCATGCCAGTAAATGACAATAGGTCACTAAGCTGTGGTCATCTGCTCTTGATTATGAGCACATACAAAAGATAATTTTGCAAAAATAGTTAATGCCTCAGAAAGGCTTTCTAGACACCTTGCTCTTGCCCTTCCCTTTTTTCCTTGGAAGGAAGCAAAGCAGATAATCCATGTGGCATCATCAAGCAGCATTTCCCATTAATTTCCAATAGTTAAGCAATGAGTTACTACTTTCAGAAGGCTATTCCACAACCTAACAGACTTCAAAGACTCTACAAATACACACCAGCAACAACCTTTATTAGTCAGCAGGAGATAGCAGCAGGACTGACATACCAGCTACAGAGAGCACATCTGTCAATAACAGGTTGCTACAGACACTCTCAGAACAAGGCATCTTGAAAGAGATCCAGCAGTAAGAAAGGTCTTTTGAAACATCGGATGATAAAGACCTATTATTTTATTTTCTGATGGTCACCAGTAGATGTTAAATCTGACAAGAAATGTGAGTGTGGGTTATTCTAACAAACTTTACAGTTACACAGATTATCTAAAGGAATTAAGTTCTCATTTGCCTGTTCCAAATGAATTACATAAATTTCCATTAAATGCCTTTTACAATAAGAAAATGAGTAATTTATAATTATGGGGTTTCATGTCTTTTTTTCTCCTTCTCTGAAAGACTTCTAAAACCCTGCATACACAGTTCATTAATAAAAGTATTTTCTTCTGGCTGCCAGTCCTCCAAAATAATTTTATTATCTGAGAGTCACCAGGTCCATCCTCAGACTAGTTATTACCAAATAAACGTTTGGAGAGCCAAATCAGGGCCCACTGTCACCTAATCAACTCCACTCTCTCGCACGCTATTCTTTTATTACTCGTGCAATAATGGTCTCTATCAACAAGTTCCTTGAAAATCAGTTTTGAAATTATGAGATTCATTAACAGCCTTTGCACAAAAGGTGGGTCTTAAATTGACAGTGCTCTGGAGATGCTGTAAATAAAGATGACAGTAAAAAAAAAATCAAGTCAGAAGAGCCAAATCACCTTAAGTGACAGAATAATATGAATAAAGATAAGAAATAATTAAAATTCTTGCTGTAAGCCTGGCACATATTGCTTGGAAACATGAGGAGAGGAGATGAGAGAAGTGTGGGTGCATCAGAGAAATGCAAAGAAGTTATGCTAGCCAGTGACCAACTGAATCAAGAAAGCTACTGTGATCCTAGAGTATGATTCAAAGGTCCATCTCCAAAATTCATCGATTCATCAGTGCTTTTGAAAAGGCCCTTGCAAGACTCTTTGAGTGCACATCTCTAATAGAGCATGTTCAGGAAAGTTCCTGAAATCAAACAGGAACAGGTGCAGAATAGGAGGGAGCACTGAGGGCAGGAGAATTGACATGACAATTGGCAGATGACCCATGAGACTCATGCAAGGATTCTACTGCAAGGAGAGGCTTAGTTGGCCACTTCCTGGTTAACTGAGATCTAAACACTCATTTTCCCACAAAATAATCTGCTTTGAGGTTTACTATATTTTAATTACACCTATGTTATTTTTGCCTTTTCTTCCTTCATAACATCTAGTACAAGAAGTTTACAGGACATGCATCTCCTCCTTGGCAGCCTTCACTTTGTTGCTCCACTCTCCTGTCATTTTTAGATTACCACTCTTTTTAGCCTAGGCCTGTGCCATGTTTTCCCCCTGGTTTACTGCCTACTGACACCATCAAAATCCCAGTGCTGTCGAAGCTTTCCAGACAGGGCTGTGGCCACAGGGTCAGGGCACAGGGGAATGCCAGCCTTTCTGCAGTGACGTGAAAGGCAGTGCTGGTGGTTGCTGCCTCCCAGCTGGGACCAATGATCTGTTCCAACAGAGAGTCAAAACAGATTAGTTTAAACCACAGACAATTTAATCTAACCTGTCTGATTTCAAACTGGAACAGAGAGGCAGAAGCAGTCATCTGGCCATCCCTGGCCTCAGCTGGGAGATGGCAACCCACAGGGACACCTCTCCAGCAAGACAGAAACCTGCCTGCATGAGCACATCCCTGCCAGAGAGTTAAACTAATCTGCTTGTGCCTCATTTACCTATTGGAATAGGCTGAACGTTTTGACAGTAGAGCAGCACTAGAACTGCCTGACACACTTTTCATGACAATCTCCTATGAAGCTCGAAGGTAACACAGAGTGAGAAGCAACCTGTCTCAAGATCCTGAGCCCAAGAAAGGAGAGAAAATAATGCCTGGAACCCAATTATTCTTTTTCATGACAGACAGAAGATAAAAGTAGGTTACCACAAGGCTCTGAATGAACATCCATGTTTCTAAATATCTTCATGAGGGATTTCAGAAATGGAGCAAATAAAATGGAGACAGCTACTACTGGCAACAAAATTTCTTAGCTGAACATGATTTCCAGTACCAAAGTCAGCATTTATAAACTGTTAAATAAACTTGGAATAAATCAATTGTGTGAGACAAGAAGCTCTGAGAAGTCTTTTACAGGATATAACTGCACAATTACAACTTCAAGCTACTTGGCAATACGAACCCTGTGTTACAGCTTTTGCAGAATTCTGTAGAATATACTCTGTTCTTTTTTGTTTGATGTTTCAAGTTCATTTGTTTCTCTCTGGAAAGTCATCCCAAACTGCAGGTGCTGCTTTTGGGCCTTGCAATACCAGTGAAACTTGCTGCTAAGAACTTGACAACACCCTGTCCCGTTACAGATGTCATCTCATAGGGCCTCATTTGAGAGGTAATATGCAGAAACAGCCATTTGCTGCAAAAGAAAAATGTTCTCACGATTAAGAGGTCAGTACCTATTCAGACACAAGGTTTTATGGGAGTGCACAGCTCCAAAGGGTTCAGCTTGGCATTAACAATGTGGTATTTCATATAAAACTTTTCAAAGGTTGTATTTCTTGCTTCATAAACTTGTGGAATGAACCTGGATGTTAACCTTGGTGCATGGCAGTCTTCTGAGGGAACTTGCTATCATGGATACATTACGTGGTTATGTGCCATTAGTTAATCATTTAAACAGAGATAAGAAATGGAAATTATGGCATTTGGGTTTGATACGTTCTAAAGATCTGCTGACTCTCCTGTTTGAAGGAGAGGCCAACAACAGCTAAAACTTTTCTTCACCAGAGGAAAATTACTTCTTTGTCTTTCATTCACAGCCAAGAAAGTCTTTCTTATTAAATATTATAAATATATACTATAAGAGCAGGACTAATGTCCTTACTGAATCCAATCCTTGAAAGCAAATAAATATAATTTGCATAGAACCAGGAGTTTCACACCTGGATTAAAATGATATGTGCTCTATAGATACCAAGACTTAAGTAGCTGAAACAGTTTTTCAGATACCATGGCAGTCTAGGTTTTGGCAGCATGGCACATAATAGTGATACAGGTAAAACAGCCTCTATAAATTTTCTTGGTCTAATTGAAACCGATCACAAATTCTCCATCTTCTGTGCGCAGTGGGACCAAGAGACCACCTCCTTCCTTGAAGGACCCTCTTAGCCACACTGGTCAGTACCTGGGAAATAACTGGAGTTACTGGCACGATGACAGGGCTCCTAAATTGACCCAACCAATACTAGGAACAGTGCACTCTTTCCTTGTGAACACTGTTGATGCCTTAACAGCAAAAGTCCACATGAGCGCAGATTTCGATTCTTATAGGTGACAACCTGAACTTTGCAATGAAGCCACCATGAGTAATTGGCTTAATTTTTCTCTTTTTAACAAGCACGGAAGATGCCAAGACCCAATGAAAAGCAGACAGACTCAGGCTTCTTCACTTCTCTGTGCATCACTGCATGTTAGGACATTTCGCGAAGCACGGAAGCACATGTAGTCTCGCTGTGCTGGAGCTCTTGGCAAAGCATAGTCACAGAGGTGCATGAACTGCCTGCCTCCTCCAGGAAGGAAGTGCTATTGGGATTGCCTGTGTAGAGAGCTAAGAACAGGAGTAGGACCTCGGCAGTAGGATCACAGCAGTCTTTCTTCCCAGGGAGAGACCACAGGACGTTGGAACAGCTAATTAACATGAAATATGTAGAAGAAAGACCTGCCCTCTCTTGACCAGAGACACAAAGAGAACAGTATCAATCCCAGGAGCAGTAGAGCACTGGGAGCCTTAATTCATTTACACAGTCAGAATGAGCACATGCAAATGGATTCAATTTCCATTCTGTAATTGTTTCAATTTTACAACAAATTGCAAGAAGTTCTTCCTGGCAAAAAGATGCAAAAGCAATGAAGCCAAAATACAGTGATCCAACTGATCCTTTTGTAACTAACCAAACATAAACGAGGATTAAACATAGCTAACTTCTGTTTACTATTCCAATGACAAAAATCACTTTTAGATGAATGTTTACAGAAAGGGCATATTGGTTCAGGCCTTCCGAGATCTAGCTCTCTGCAGAAATCATTTGTAACAGTCAAATGTTTACCATTTACAGCATTTCAAACAGGGTAACCCCAGGAACTGGAAAGCAGCTGGCAGATGGTGAAAGAAATTAAGCTCATGACATGGTTCAGTAAACAGCAAATTATGATATGGTAGAAGTGCTTGCCACCCCAGGACAACTGCTGCACTCAGGAACTTTCTAGGTGTGCAAGTTTTGGCTGGGATAGACTTAATTTTCTTCACAGTAGCTCATATGGGGCTGTGTTTTGGATTTGTGCTGAGCACAATGTTGACACCACGAGGATGTTTCAGTTCTCGCTAAAACACAACACCAGGGCTGCAGTGAAATGCTCCAAAACTTCCCCGGCTTCTGTCAGCACAAAGCCAGCCAGCAAAACTTAACTTGCCAGGTTACCTTCAGACTGCAACCCACTGTGCAAGCAACCCTTCCTTGGCTCTTCTGTTTGTCCTCTTTACCAGGAGCTGCTCTCCTGTGAAGCCTGGCAGCACTCTCCAGGCAAACAACTACATGCCACATGATCAGGAGTCTGGGATAGAGGCATAGGGGATTTGCATAGATCTAGAATGGAAATTTGAGATGGTATTTTCATTTAACCTACTTAAAAACAAAGGGAAATGAAACTGAATATATTTAATGTCACTTGGATATGACTGTATGCTCTGGATTACAAGGGAGTGAAAAAAGACTGCTTGTAAAGCATTAAAGGACCAGTTGCAATTAACTGGGTTTCCAGTTCAGGAAATCAAAACAATGTCCCAGTTGGAAAGCCCTGGGAGAAGGGACTGATAATATACTTTGTATTTGAGCCTCCCATCTCTCCCAAAGAATCAGTATACTTCTCCCTACCCCCTGAAGACCCTTTTTTCCACTGCTTTTCTTTATCTTCCTGTTGGGTGGAAACTGCTGGAAAACAGAGACTGAAGGCATCCTTTGGCATACAGCAACTAGAGACAAACACTGACTGTTACCATCACCTTTCCCAAGAGAGTTGCAATGCAGAGAGTGCAAGGAGGCTCATGGTAGGACATCATGGACTTCTGCACTCCTGCCATTAGCCTGTTGCTAACTTCTTGCATGCTGGCGTCCTTCCTATTTATATTTCATATAACCTCCCTATTTAAAACGTTCTGTAATTCTCAACATTACCACTGAATAATATATTTATTAATTTGTTAGTGCCACTAACTGTCCCTGAGGCTTTTCTTGAGAATGTGTGTCAGCTTATTGATTCTAGCCTTCCCCTCCCTGCACTGCTTTCCTCCTCTGCCAAGCAGAAACATACTTCTGTGCTGCTTCAGGTCATAATTGGAAAAAAGATAGAAATGTTCAATATGACTCATACATAATTCAGCTTATCAGCTACCCAGGAGAAATGAGAAGAGAAGGTATACGCATGTCTATTTCTTCTACTATCAACAAGAGAAATAATTTCCAGTTACACAAAGTATACGTAGCTTGGTCACAACAGGATCTGGAGTTAGAATGGAAAAATGAGAGATATGGAAGCAAAGAATGAAAGGGCAGTAGGGAACTGAACTGTTAAAAGAGATTCACTTATGTGAGAATTCCTGATTCCTCTGGAAGACTGGACTCATGCTTCTCTCTTGATATTCAGAATGAAATAAGTTGGCAATTAGAAAGGATAACCTGCTTCTGATCTGTAAAACATCGCAGAAATCTAAATAAAATAAAGCTCCAGCTTAGTTAGCTACAAAGACATCTAATAACAGCCTGCTAAACCCTAACTGTGACTTCTGGATTTAATGTTAAGGCCTATGTTCTGAAGGCAAATTGTGAAGAAGCATTAAAACTTATTGTTATAAAGGATTTTTAATGTAAAAATCAATACATGCTGTGTATTTAGCAGCATGTAACCACGAGGACGTTTATGATAAGCTTTGTCATGCACCAGGGACCACTGCATTAGTCAAATTCTTGAAAGGAAGTGCAGAATGTCTGTATCATTCAAACTGCCATCTGAGACCAATTATGGAAATTATTTTAACCCCAAAAGCAGAGGGAAGAATCAAATCCTAGTTGACAGTCTTGAGAGTATCAGGGGTTCCACATGAAATGTGTCACTTTCAAATACCTCTACAAAATTAATGTTAGGAAAGTGATAGCATGACAGAGAAGTTGGGTACTTAGCACTATTTTTTGGAAGCCACTGAGAGTAAACAATCACAACCAGGGCACTGCATTGCAATATCTACTTTGCCAATGTGTAAACAAAGGAATATTAAAAGTAATTTTAAAAAATCATATTCATAAAATGCAGACACATCATCATCTCTATCAGACAACGCAGAAAAACAAGATAACATGACTGAAAAATTACAGAGCTGTCCATAGAGAAGTCTCAGAAAAGGGAAATGCAAAACATTTTTTTCTTAACTATAAATACATCATAACAGAATTCATCTTCTTTGTCAGTTAAGCCAACATAAAAGGCGCATGTAGCTCTTCATCCTCACAGTCAAGCTCACAAATCTATATGCATGAGCACATACAAATTGTTAGGCTGCAAACGTTTCTTAATTTTGCCCATTACACGAGTGTCCAGCAAGGGGTCGATACTCTTCAGTTTGAGTGGAAACAACAGGCCCCCCAGCCTGTAGATCGTTTTTGACCTTATGGGATCATGTTCAACTATCATTACTCTCAATTAAAGGAATTTTCCAAACAGAAAAGCAAGCTCTGTGCTTTCCTGCTACTGACTTCTGCTTCTGTGGCTCTTAAATTGTGTGCCCGCATGTCTTTTCCTGTCTGTGGTGTTTCCTAACACTCCCTATTTATGTGGCGGTCTGCAACTTTTACCTCATCAGGAAATCAGCAGGAGCACCATGGAGCTAAGAAATACTGTTGTGCTCCTTGATGCAAGGCATGTCTCTGTGGGCCTTTGAACACTTAACACAGAGCAAATAAATTATTAGTGTGTGTGTGCATGTGCATACATATCCAAGATACATAAAGGCAACTGCAACCAAAGGAAACAGGAATGTGCATGGAAGAGTTTGGTATTCAAATATCCAGTATCACAAAAATCCAGTTGCAGGAAGCATTTAAATGCAGATCTGCACATAAACTGCTGAAAGAGCTCCACAGAGCTTTATGCACTCACATACACTGCTGCAAAGGCAAGAAGTAACAAAAAGAATGTGATTTTTGTCCCCCAATAATTTCCAAGTCTATAGCACTTGTTATCCTATTCTTAATAATACTATTACTGGAGAGCAAGCTGATCTTTAAGATGCCCCACCTCCAGAAACAAGATACACAATCACATCAGGTATTGAATGATTTCTATGATTCCCATCACCACGGTGCCTGAGCACATTACAGTTGTTTAATGCATTCTTTGTCACAGAGCAGAGAGGAAAATATGATTACCTCTATGCTATAAATGGGGATGGGAGAACGAGGAACAATAGGCAACTTGTCATGTGTGGCTGGCACACTCACCACTGGGATAACCAGTCTCCTCTGGTTCAAAATCCTACAACAATAAACACTTTCCAGTCTAGTTTTTTCATTACTGCAAAGTTTCTACGTCAATCTATAAACAACAAGCAAATTGCCTAAGCCTTTTCCTGCTTATAAGGGGCAAAAATGCAAGGGGTAAAAATCCATTCAGCCAAGTTCCCTGGATTTGTACCACCCCAGTACATTTACAAAATCCTGTATATAAACAAATGATAGAACACATTGATGTGCTGGAAAAACCCCACCTTTCCTTAAAAGCAGACAATAATTCCGACAATTGAATATTAAAAAAATCAACTGTTCACAAGCCTATTTATATCTAATAAACAATGTTTTTCCATAAAACATTCCATTTAGCAGAAACAACATAGCAAGCAAAATAAAACCTGCTTGTGTAGCAGACAAGGAGGAAAATCTATTCTTTACCAGGAGAGACAGAATTATAAGTTGTGAGTACAGTGAAAAATAATTTCACATCAATTTCAAAACCTGAAGAGTAACCTGAAAATCTCTGTGCTAATTTAATCCAGAAGGTGCAGCAACATAGATTAAGTTTCTAATTGTCAGATACAATACTTGGATACCCTGAAGATAGGTATTACATTACAGATGAAAAAAGTATACAAATGTCTCTGTAGATAGCCCTCCCAGTCAGAAATGTCATCTCTCAATCAGACAACAAAAACACTCTATAGAAAGTTCAGAATCTGCAATCCATCCATGACTGTCTCAAAAATATGTGGTTCTATAATAGGAGAAATTATAGCACTGATGGAGGAAGAACATAGCTTTACCAAATCAAGCTAAAATATCACCACACCATTTAAATGCAGCACATCAACATGAAGCTGCCAAAGCCACGCCTCCTGCCACTTAAGGCATGCAAAAATTTCACCCCTACCTTCCAACACTGTGAGCTTGGCACTCGTGTTTATCTCCCCCACACTGTTGGTGGCTGTGCACTCATAGATGGCCTCATCTCGATGGACACGCAGGGGCTGTATCCGCAGAACTGATCCTGATCCATCATCGAACTCAATGACCTTTGAAAATGAAAAGAAAGCACTCCTTTACTGCTATCTTCTGCAACAAACACTGAAAGTCAAACAATCCAGGGATCGAGAAACAAAAACCAAACCAAACCAAGCCCTGTAAGCCCTAAAATACCATGCAATAAGTTAAGTGTTCCAAATCCAGTAACACAAAAATTTCAGTGTCAAGAACATTTTTGTCCTCTGAGGAGGCCAGAACAAATGAAGATCCAATGAGGTTCTTTATGGATCAATTAAGGTTGACAAATTATCAGCCTGGTAATAAAGATGTGAATCTGATGATTTAAAACATCTGAGCCATATTTGCACTAATGATTTTACTAATCACTGATAACAATTTAGTGCCAACTTTCACCTTGATGGAAGAGGAGAATTATATACTCCTGTGGGATTGCCAGGGAAACAGTAACAAAACTTGAATAAAACCTCAAGCACCTACAGTGCATGCTAACTCCAGCAGAGTGAGGGGTTTTAATGTCCCTCAGCACTGGGTACTTTGCAACTCTGGCATAATCAACAATGATGTAATTACACTTCCTTCCCCAGCATAATAAATTAAGTCTTTAATAAATCATTGCCTTTCCATCCATCCTGCTAAGCTGCAAAATGCATTACTCTGACTTATACATGGAAGAAAAAGGTATTTATTAGTTTGCAGCTGCATCACTACATGCTATTCCTTAACAGCAAGGCTGTGAAGGCACAGCCTCAAGCCACTATTAATGCCAAACTCACCCTTCTCCTATTACAGAGTACAGCGAAAGTTGGAAATGCTACCTGATCTGCAGATGGTGACAGCATGAGGGAAAGGCAGAAGCCCCCCACTCCTGTCCCTTGGGAGCTGAAGGGGAGATGAAGAGACTTAAGGGATCCTTTGTTCCAGACATGGATGTCAGCCTGGGGCCTGTGCCATCCCCATGCAAAACCTTCACCCTACTTTCAAGGGCCTGTTTGGGAGCACTTCCCACAACACAAAGATCAAAAGAGAGAGAACAGGAAGGAGAAAAACAATGCACCACAAGACTCTGCAGTGACAGGAGAAATAGGAAGAAATCAAAAGGTAGCCAAGACCACCAAAAAATCTGTTATTCCTCATGCTGGAGGGAATAGCCCTTCTGTTTCAAGTAGCAGAAACAGCTTGCAGAAACCCTAATACAGAGTCAGGTAAAGAAAGGGGAAAATGAATATCACCATAATACACTTTAGAGAATTAATTTTTTTTTTAAACGCTAATTTTTAAATTAAATATGAAACTGTGACAAAATGCTAAATCTTTACAAAGGACATGGCTACTGCCAAATTTTAAAACAAGACAAAGTCAGCTACAGGGATTAATTCACTTCAGTGATAAGGACTAAAAAGCTAAGAGATGAAACAGCAGAAAAAGCTCTTTTGCCCTCAGTATGCTTTGAACAAACACTATGTGATAGGAACAGAGCTACAACTACTAAGGAGCAGACAGACACTGAGACCAAAATGTTGTTCATTTGCTAATGATGGACACCTCTTCTGTGTCACAACTTAGCATGTGTACATCAGATTTGGTTTTTTCTCCATTTAAACTTATTTCCAACTTTTCCCTAATTAAGACTAATAATGAAGCAAAATTAATAGTTTTCTAGCAAAAAAAAAATTAAGAAGTTATTCACTATCTCCTGACATAACAAGCTATGTATCCAAACTGATGTGAACAAAGGTATGAAATTACTCATATAAATGCATTTAATATGGCATAGCCCTCTGGTCAGCCACAACAAGCACCAAACTCACTATAAAGGTTGTAGGTACTTACAAATTAGAATGTTTAAATAGTTATTATACAACAAAACTTTACCAGGAAAAGTAACAATGTAAAACAAGATTAAAATTGATTGCTTTAACCAAGGGTTTCTGCTCACATACGAAATCATGATTAAACTTGGTGACTTGAATCAATCCATTCTGGGCAGCAAAGTCATCTTGTGCTCCAGTCAGAAAAGCAAAAACATCAAAGACAGGGGATTAGAGGAAAGGCAGCACAATCGTAGAAGGGTCACATTTCCAAGGGCAGTTTTAGAGAAGGGAGCCCAACACCAAAAAAGGAAAGCAGAGAAAAAGGTGGAGAAAGTCAGTGAAAATATATTTACTATTTAAAATATGAACCAAATTGGACCCTTTTTCAAAGACATTTCTGATACCTGCTCTTCTCCCTTCCTTTCTCTCATACTTTACTCACAGGGAAGTCAATTAACCCTTCACCATTCCCCTTCCAAGTACATTTGTGGGAGGGATGGCAGCAGCCATCACTTAGGAAGATTTCCAGTAGTGTTTTGGCATCTCACTTCTGAATTCCACTGGGGACAGTAGGTCAAAGAGGTTCCTTATAAATTCTGACAATGAAAACAGAAAAATACTGCTAGGTCCAACTCTAATCTGCCATCTAGTTCTCTGAAAGCCCTAGACTCCCACATGAAGGAGGATGTCCTGTTGGTGTGTTTCCAGCATCGTGCTCAAAGGACACCACCTGCTCCCCAGATTGCATTGCTGCAGGGAAGGAAACTTGCTTTGCACTAAAGCTCTACACTCAGTATTGTAGTGACGAAAAGATACCCAGGTTGCAGTGATGATTATTGTGCAATTAAGACCTGTGAGGATTAGATTGATTACTGAATTTTCAGGTTTGGGGTTTTTTTCCTTTTGGTAATTACCTCAAACCGCTGAGAACTGACTTTCTTCCCCTTCTTCATCCACGTGATACGAGGTTTGGGCTCTCCTGTTGCCTGACACACAAAAGAGGCCACTCCTCCAGAAATCCCAATCTGATCTTCAGGAGCTTTCATAAACGTTGGCTTGCCTGGAAAAATAACCAAATCACCCCCATGAGGACAGAACATCAGATAAGCATGGAATGTGTCATGTTAATCTAAATTATAAGATAACTGGTGCTCTTACTACAAATCCAGGTTGAATGGTGTCGGCCACACAAATTCAGTGCAGACTGCAACATGACAAGGACAGTTTCTGCTTGAGTACCATTTTCTCCTGAAATGAATCAAGTCCATCTGGCTTGCCTATAAATGAGGGCAATAGAAGGCTTCCCCCAGGCCCCTGGGCATTCATTCAGGTATATGACAATTTGGAACCATTTTTACGGTTTATTTTTTTAATAAATGGATTTTTGCAGGTTTATACCATGGTCATAGCACTGGAAATTACAGAACAGCTGACACATCAAACTTATGAAATGTACCATACCTTGACATTAGTTTTACTGAAAGCTGTTAACACATCCATAAAAATTAACAGATACAGTTTTAAGTATACAAATAACAGCCTTTAGTTTCATTTTAAATGTGGTCTGACAAAATCCTACAGTTTAAGTATCTGGAAACCTGCAGAGGCTAGCCTATGCTTGTTAAGAAACTAACCACTAAAAGTGAAAGTCAGCAAAGAAACCAAAGTGACATTCAGGCATGAAAGACTCAGCAAAAATGAAGCAAAAAGTATCATGTAATATTTTAATAATCAATTAATAATTTTGTGAATATACAGATGTGTCTTCTGGATTTACATAACAGAGTCAGATGGATAAAACTATGCATCCAGGCTGAATGGTTGTATTTTTCTTCTGTACTCTCTGTATGGGAAACTTTTGTACTATGTGATCCGAGGATCATCTTGAAACACTGCTTTGTCCTCACGAGAAGCATTTGATGATCCCATATTCCTATAAAGCACTAAAACATTCAACTCCACCGGGAGAGTTAACAGAGGCCACCCCTGATTTCATTCCATGCACAGGTCACACTATGGCCATGTTTCAAATACAATTCCGATCAACCACTTCAAAGATGAACCCGACCTATAGACAGGTCAGAGGCAGCTGCTGGCATGTAGAAAGGAGCCTAAGTAAGAGAAGAAACCTCTTCAGCCCCAAGATAACAAACCAATGACCCTAGCAGAGCCACTGGTGGTCCCACACCTTCACATTCTAGACACATCCAAGAGTCTGTCCTTCCAGGAGAGGGGGTTGACATCTGTCAGCCCAGGTGCTTTGAACTCTAGACAAACTGAAGGCTGAATTTCCCTGATCTAGGAAGGATACAAATTCAGCAATCTCTTTAAATGTATGTTCCTAATGGATAAGAGATTTAAATTGTGTGGGTGCAGTTGCAGTTACAGCTGAGCCAGGCAGGCAGCGGCAGCTACTGAAGAGGGCAGGGGCTGTGTTGTGCTCCTCAGTATCTTCCCCTCGCCTCCCTTCCTCCATACACTGGCACCTGAGCCCCTACAAGGAGCTCCAGGGTCATCAAAGCCTCTGTGGAACAGATTTGGGCTCCTAACCTGGCAGAAAGATGCTTTTTTCTTCTGCCCTGCGCTGGACACAGCAGTCCCACTATGGCCCCAGAGCATGGCATAGCCCAGCTCCTCATGGTGGTACCTTTGTGGTAACAGGTTAAGAAAGGGCAAAACACCTCACAGGTGTGAGGAATGAGGCCAAAAGTGTGAGAAACAGCCCTGTGAGCACCCAGCCAGAGGGGGATGAGGAGCTCCAGGGGCCGGAGCAAATATTCCCCTGCAGCCCATGGAGGCACCACAAGGAAGCAGGTATTTCCTGGCAGCCCACAGCCAGGCGGCAGCTGGCAGAGGTTATCCCACTGGTTTCAGAGGGAAGGACGAGGGCAGACCAGTCGGCACCACCTGGAGAACCACCCAGCAGCTGAGGCCACGCGTGGCAGAGAGGGGCTGGTGGCGAGCCACTGCAGAGGCAGCAGGACAGCAGAGCCCTTCAAAACCTGCAACAGCTGATGCTCAACGTGGGTTGTGCTCGTGTGAGGGTGAGCCACCAAGCACTCCCAGAGGGACATGCCAGCCCCGACCCCAGCCGACCGCGACATCACAGCTGAGACACTACAATGCAGACCTGGACCTTTGCTGCTCCTGCTTGCTCAGCCTGATTTCCAAAAGGCCTTTGGCGGATGGCAGATCCACCAAGGTCAGCACCGCCTGCGCAGAAGTGGATACACATGCTCTGTCCTCAACAAGCTTCTGTGGAGTATCACAGACCTGGCCTCACCACAGAAGTTCCTCACAAAAGTGTACTGAATTTTGCCATCCTTGGTGAAGAGAGCCCCAGGACTGTGCTCAAAATCCAGAAAATGACTTTTAAGACATGATGGCTGCTGTCTAAAGGCTTTGGCACATTGTCCTGACATGAACAGCAAGCAATTACTAAGTCTGCTTGCTTAACTGATGCTGATTCCACATATTTACTCATCTATAATCATGTCTATTTCTACTTAGTTTGTATTTACATATATCCCTGTTTATTCACCTCTCATCTATTCCAGGGAAATGTTAATTTACCATTCAGGCTTCCAGTGATGGCATTGTGATTGACTGTTTTGCTATGCAGTATGCTGAGCTGATGTCTTGTATTGCACTTCAGCAGTTGATTTGGTTTTCTGATTTTCTGTTATTTACTCTGTGATCTTAGTAAAATAGTGTAATTTTTTTTTTCAAATGGCAAATACAGCAGAATCAAAAAACTTTTGTCCTTGAAGAATACAATGCAATTAGATCTCTGACTTCATACTTACTCCCCAGCACATACACTGAGGACTTACTTTATTTTTGTACATTTAAAAAAAATCAATACTATTAAAACCAGAACAAAAGGAAACTGAATGTTCACCTGCAGTAAAACCTAAAAAATCTGCTGCCTTGACTTTAGATTGTTGCAATGAATCTTTTTTCCATGCACATTTAATTGAGCGACACTGATTTCTGGAAACCATCTAAATCCTCGGAGACTGGTCAGAGAAGTACACCTGTATATAAACCAAATTCTCAGTCTGAGAAAGGGTATTTCTACAAAGGCATTTTAAACACTGCTATGCCCTGAAGTTTTGAAATGGAAGGAAAGTACTAATTAAGCAAACCTATAATCCTGAGTCCTGGCCCCAGGACAATGGAGTCAGGCATGAGCATACATATTTTCATGCTGATTGGTAACTGTTACAGCAAATCCCAAAACTTATCTCAGTGAGAGCTAACACAAGTGCGACAGAGCATCCACTAAACTCTTGGTGTCTGTGAAAAATTCATGTTAAGTGGACTAGACAACCTCCACATATCCCATCCAATCAACATCTCTGTAATTCTACTGCCCAGAGGAAGCTGCCATGAGACTATCACTAGTTACGTCCAAGGGGCAACACCGGAGACAGGGCCAGATCATAGAACAAGCTGTCTTTTTTTAACCCATTTTGAGCATTTGCCATCTTAGGATGGCCCTAGAAACACAGTCAGAAAAAATAAGGATGTACTGAAAATACAGAAATAACCTACATGTTGTCTTTTCCCTCTCCTTAAATTCAAAATGACCAGAGTGTCCATAGAAGGTTATGCACCTACAAAGTTTTAGTTTTATTGTTTGTTGCTCAAACATGCTACAAATAAATACAAGGAACTGAAGTGTCTTTTGCAGTGAAAACCTGTCCTTTCCCTGATGATCTGTGGACCAAAGCTGAAGATTATCTGTTGAAAGTTTTAAAAAAAACAAGTGGGGGAATTAAAAAAAAAAAAAAAAGAAAGAAAAAGAGCTGTTGTATTTCAAAGACAAATCTCTGAAATATCAGCCTGAGAGAACCTCCCGAGCAAGTCTTGGATGATAGCAGGGAGAGGTGCTGGATGGCTGGGTGCCCATCACACCCACCTTCGCTTACTCCATCACAAGGAGTAACAACTCCAGACTGGCATAGTTCCCATAAGTCCAAACTACTCCAGTCTTTCTCTCCCTAGCCTCCCTGCTCAGTGACAGATCCCTGGAGCACATTCAGGCCTCACCCTCTAAACTAATTCTTGCTACTCACTTCAAAACCAAGTTCCTATTACACACCAGGAGTAGAAGTCACTGCTCTCATTTCTATTCGCTCATAAGCTTCAGGCAGGAGAACAGGAAAACTTTCACCTTCTTGGCTGAAATTTTCCCTGTTTGGTCTTTGCTCAAAACTAAATTATTCTAGAAAGCCTATGGGAACAACACAGTACTGAGGAGGAAGACTGTAGAGTATTTCTTTCTCTTGTAAAAAACTAGCTTCATCTTATTTGGCTGGGGGTGGAAAAGTAACACTTGCTCAAACATGCTATCCATTGAGAAATGACAAAAACCCACCAAAAATCAACATTTCAGAAGAAAAGGACTTTCCTTTCACATTTGGTAGTGTTGAAAAAGCCACTTGCCAAGCAAGCACAGATTTGTGGATAATCCTATAAAGTGAATCACAAGGAAGGCCTCATGGCACAGAAGAGATGCTAGCAGAGATTTAGGCACACACTGCTCTACTGAACTACCCTGGGAAAACAGCAGGAAACTCATGCAGTGTCCTGAGCTGGGTGTGTGATGCGTTCAAAAGAAAAGCTCCTTTGGATTATATTTTAAAAGGTCTGCGAGAACATGGGCAAAGAAAGTCAGAGACAGTCAGGTATGCTCTAACCAACATGGCTGTTGTCTGCCCTTCCCTGCAAAACCAAGTGGGATGGGTTTGGGAGGGGAATCTGAAGCCCTCAAAGACAGAACCTCAGGTTTCCTGGAGAGCCACTGCCAGCCTTCCCACAGGGCAGCTCAGAGCCAGGCACAGCCAGCCATGAAGATGCCTCTCTCACCTGTATGTTATATATAAAATCACTGTTGCTCCCTGCTATTCTAGAAAATTTGTTGTGAAATAATTCTTGTAAATCAGAAAACCATCTCAGCACCTATTTTAAGATTTGCCCTACTAAAGATCTGTAGCAGAAAAGTAAAATTTCAGTTCCCTTTTCCAGGTTTTCCTTTCTTTACCAGAGAGTTCAGAGTCACTTCATCACATGCCATGTTTTTAGGCTGTGCAGCTTCTTAGTGAATCCAAAGGACTTTCCTAGAGAGAAAAGTATCTCTTGCCAGATTTCCTTCAAGGCCGAGGACAGAGGTGTAGCCTCCCTCTAACTTGGCAATGTGTCTTTAATGTGAACCATGGTCTTTGAGGAGTAACATATGACCTGCATTACTTGACTTGAGTACGTGCTAGATCCTTGAAAAATAATGCTGGGTCCTGGGTATTTAGCACAGATCCTTGCATTTTGGTACACATTAAGCACCCAATTGTCACATAAAATATCTTTCCTTGTAATTCTGTAAGAGCTAAAAATTTCAAGTGCCTGAAACATAATATATGCTAAATATACATAATATAAATAAATGTTAACTTGTTTTATTTCAAAGATCCATCATTTTCTTAAAATAAATGGGAAAATAAAATTAAATCCTGATGCATTTTCAGTATTTAGCACCACATCAAATATTCCTCATCCAAAAATTTTAATTCAAGGACTGGCAACATAATGCTCCTTCTGTTCTCATGGATGCCATTTTTCCAAACGGTCACACACAGGTTTGAGGAAAAATGGATTATTAAACACATCTGCAGTTAAGTGTTCTATGAACACTCACCTGCTGTAAGAGATTTTAAAGAAAAATATCTCTGTCCTCATGGTACAAGTCCTCACTACTCTAAATAGATGGGCAGCCAAAAATAAGACTTGTGTTGTAGGAGAGGGAAGCTTATATTTTTATCTGAAAGCTTTTATGACTTGAGCTAAATTAAGATTGAAAGTAGACTCCTCTGTGAAGAAAAAAATTACAGTTGCAATATAAGATGAATTGGATAAGGACATACAATAGGCATATGTGGGCAATGTTATTTAGGTGCCTGGGCTAAATGAATAATAAGAAGTTATTGACACCAGAATGAACAGATCACAATGAAATCAGTTCCTGAGCCTGGAAATTGTGAAATTCAGGTTTAAATCTCTGCCTTTAACCTTCCCTGTCACATCTACAAAGGCACAACTGTGCCTCGCCTTCCACTGTAAAACTTACCTGCTGTTCTCACACGGCTGCTGTCAGGACGAATATGCAAAAAATGATGATGTGGCTCAGTTATAACACTGGGAAGAAACCAGCAATGACACAGCCTTTCTCATGTTCCTGACTGACCGTGAAGTGGAAATAAAGTGGTCTAGAAGACAGAGGTGGCCCACGCTTTTATAAAGAGCAAAAGTATTTCTCTTTCTCGGTTTCCTTTATGATCCTGGATGATTGGTATCTGTGTATGGATGGATGCCTACTGGAAAGATACTCTGGTGAAAGCCGTTTGGTGATTCTTCTCCTCAGCACCCACTGCAGGGCAGGAGACAAATCAGTGGGCTCTCCAGCTATCATGGTGTTTAGTATCCTTATGCTTTCCTTTCAACATATCCACTATTGTTTAAATGTAGTTCCTGCCCCTTTGTGATTATTAGGAATACTGTTCGGCAAAATACAATTTTTCAAACTTGCACTTTTTATTCTTGGATAATTTATACGTAGGAAGAGCCTGTTTGAGCCTTGTAATAACATTTCTTTAACAACAGCTTACTAAGGCCTCTGTGGCTCTCAGTGAGCACAATGCTAATTCATTTCTTATTTCTCCTATTTTGGTTTTATTTCACTAAGATGACAGCACTTTGTAAATGAAACTTTCATCCTTTATTGTTTGGTGCAAAGTACTTATTAAATAAATGCAAATGAATATGGTGGGGGGGTGTTACATGCTCAAATACTTACACAAATTTCTTTTTATCCAGGGTATGGATCATAACCCTTTCTCCCATTGACTTTAAAAAAATCTTAACTGCACCCCAATCACAGAAAATGGCACTCCGAATTCAACATATTCCTCAGATCAATCTGAATTACAGGTTACCTCATGTTACCTGCATATCTTCTCCTTTTTTTTATCATCTTATTTTATTATGTTTTAATGCTTAAGAGATTCCCAACAGCTAGGACAAATGATTCTGCTATTTCAATTGAATTTTAGTGGTTGAGCTTTCCAGCTTCAAGTGTGAATGTCCATGATAATCAAATCTACAAACATTATCTCAGAACAAGTTGCATTTCTCCTCGCCATCTTCTCCTGACTTCCATGAAGTTACTCAGAGATAACTTTTGAGTTTGTACAAAATGAAATCAAATAAAGTGAATGATTAATATCTAAAATTCCAAGAAGTGGATCTTTTAACGTGTTCAGTGACCTCTGTAGCTTGCAGTAAAAAAATAACATTACGAAAATAACAAAAGCAGTCATCCAGCAGAAGCTGGGCTTCTCCCTAAACATCAGCAGGAAACACAGTGAACTAAGATTCAAGGCACTCATTTCAGCAGGCAAGACCCACTGTGCTTTGTTTATCTGGAGTAAGCTTAACTAAAGCAGAATGCAAGGGTTGGGTTATGCACATGTAGGTTAAACATACACTTTTATCAGCACTTGTAATGACTACAATCTTCAATTCCTGCTTCTTCGCCATCTTGGCAAACAGGCTCTTTCCTGAGCATAAGCCCAGTCTAAAGGCAAAGACTTTGGCAGGGCTGAGGTGTCTCTGCAGACACACAGTAGGAACCTCCACATCCAGACAGGCATTTTCAAGCCCTCTTTTCCCTTTTGCCAACACAGGACATACTCACAAGTTTAAGTCAAAATCAAGTATTTTAAAATTTCTTCTTGAAGCAACATCTTTAAACCTCCTGTGTCCTGGGTACTTCTACTTTCATGTCTGGACAGTTACACATAAATCAACCCGTCACCAACAGAAACTCTGCCTTCCCTGTTAAATGCTGATGTTTGGACAAACTTGCTTATTCCACAGCAATTCGGGTTAAAAGCCATTAGCTCACTCAAGTGTTAAGGCCATGATTACTGGATATTAATAAACTACAGCAACAGCCTGTCATCATAGTATTGCACTTGAGTAAATTTCTAATTCTGTCTCTTTATGAATCATGGAAATTGTTGACAAAGTTTAAACGCCTAAAATTAACTGACGATACTGAACCAGAATTGTCTCAGGCAGCCATCACACGAGGATGCTGTGCAAGGCACATTCTGGGTGCTGATTTATTTGTGGAGTTTTATGCAGACAACTTAGACCTTAACGCAGTGGGGAGGTGGTTTTTCTCCATATCACATCTGCAGGGGGCCTACAGATATTGCACACAGGGTGGCAAATTTTCTCCGTTATTTTTCCAGGCTGTTGTAATTGCAATGTCTTTCTCAAAGTGCCTGGCTGGCTATCAGTGTGAGCTGCTTTACATCTTAGTGAGAAAATCCCTAACTCTGGCTAATCCCTGGGCTGTGACTGACTCTCGTCCATGGAAGGGGCTGTGGGGAAAATAAATCAATCCTCTACTATGACATCATTCTTACTTGCTTCCAGTGCCTGAAATAACATGTAACCAAAAAAAGAAAAATATTCCAAGAAGCATAAAGCAGTCCTGCTTACAACTGAAGAATACTGATTAAAAACAAAGCAGAAAAACACCCCAGTAAAACATCCTTCTAGAACCGGAGGTTGTCTTCACTTCTCATCCTCTGCTTTTACGTTTCCCTAGAGCACTCACAGCCTGTGTGTGCAGCCTGTTACGTATTTTGGGGAAAAGCCAGAGCTATATATGGGTTCAACTTTAACTTCCCAGCATTTATACTAAGCATTACACAGAGCAGAAAAACAAAGGAGAGCAGAGAAGCGCTGCTCTAACTGCAGACCTTCCAGCAGCCTCACAGAATGGTTTTCTGCTTTAATTTAGAACTGAAACCTGAAGTCAAATTTCCACCTGGTAATAGCTTAAAGGCACTTCCAATTAACTTGGTAATACACACTTTGAGTTAATAAATTTTTCAGCCTCTGTGTTTAATACAATTAAGGATTTGGGCCTTTGGCCTTAGACCTTATTCAGCTTGAGAAAGGATTGCAGGGAGACGGTCTCCGATTATCACCATTTACACGGCATTCACTTAAGGGCTTTCAAATGCATACATATAGAACATTCATTTAATCATGCACAAAACTCAGTACCTGAATTCAGGCTGCCTCTCTCTTGCACACAATACATACAAGGGACAAGAGAATAAAACCCCCATCTCTGGGGTTCTGAAATCAAGTCATCAGCACACTGCCTGATGCAGCCCAGAACAGCTGTGCCTGCTCCTAGCAACTTACTTTTCCTTCCATATCTGCATTTTGTTATTTGCAAATTTCTTCAAAACTTCAAAGTTAATAAAGCATATTGCATAGTATAAAGAACCCACTAAGATATGCAGAACCAGGAAACAGACAAAACTGAAATCTTGTGCTTGAAAAAACATGAAAATTAATTTTGCCAGCATGCCTACCACATTAAACACTTTTTTTTTTTTTAACAAAAGGATTAAAAGGTTTTAATCCTTTTTTACAAGCAGCTAGTTCTTGATTCAGCAGTTCAAAAGGCTTTGCTAAGTTCAGGTTTTTCCTCTGCTTTTAAGAATTAAAAGCTAGTGCAAACTTTTTTTTGTAAACAGATACCACAGTAGAATGATTTTAACAGAACTGGGAGCCAGAAGAAGTGACCTCTTTAGAATATTCTTTACTAAAGCAAAGGCATTCTGTGCTCTCAGGAAGGGACCTGCATTTCATTTTAATGCCACTGTATGTTGCTCTGTCCTCTTCCTGTAGTAACAAACCAAATTCCTGCCTCATCTACCTGGGAAAGAGGAAGACTTTCTGCTTAATGATAGTAAGTGCATGCTGGTACTTCTGTAACACAGTAATTTTATTTTTTTTCTATTTTGTCAACTGTTAGATCATGCAGCAGCTGCAGTACCGTCTGCAGAAAACTGAGAAATATAATTTCCACATTTAAATGTTTACCAGAGCAAGGAGCTAGATACCCAAGTGAAACACTCTCAGATGGGGGAAAGAAAAAAGCAGTAGATCACAGAATGTTCTGAGTTGAAAGGGACCCACAAGGATCATCAAGTCCAGCTCGTAAGTGAATGGCCCACGTGGGTAAACCTGAAACCCTGGCATTATCATCACCATGCTCTAACCAACCAAGTTAATTTCAAGTTTGACTCAGTCTTTCTTGAAGTTCCCCAAAAAACAGGTCTATTTCCCCCATTAAAAGGCTTCCTCCAAGTCAGACTCCTTGGAAGCTTGGATAGGGGTTCAAAAATGAAGGTTTGAACACTTCTGGGAGACACCACTGAGCATTTTTTACCCAGGAATGATGTACTTTCGCAATGGCTAAACGAAGGCGCAGAACCTCACACAACTCAAAAGTCCTTTGTGCAGAGTTTTGATGTCAGGGTACCACCTCAAACTGGCAGCCAGATTGTGCTGACAGGGGGCTGCTGAGCAATTCCAACCCTCCACATCAGAAAGTCAAGAACTGCACAGAGTGTCACGGCCACGCTGCGCAGCACCCAGGGGCTGCAGGGAGACCGAGATGCGGTAGAGCCAGGAGACTCCAAAAGCTGCTGTGTCTTGTCCAGGAACCACTCCTGAGTTCTTCCAAAATGGTTCTATACGTACGTGGAAAACTGATTCCGTGTAACATGATGGCTGTCCAAACCCCACAGTAAAGAGAACCAGTGACGCACGCCAGAGATTTAGAGTTTTACAGCTCCCATGACCCCGTTCTGCCCTGTGCACAGAGCAGGGCAGGTGCTTCACCCCAGAAGGAGCCCAGTCCTCTCCACCACCCAAGGCTTTCTGGTTCAGAAAGGGCTGAGTTCTAGAAAAGTATCAAAATTAATCACCTGCATGTTTGCTGCATTCTTGATTTAATTTTTGTAGCATCATTCCTTGCTGTGTTATGAATTTAACAGATAAAATGAAAATCTCTTTTCATTTTAATAACTTTTCTCTGTGTAGACAATCAGCTCAGCCTCTGCTTCTAAACTGAGTTCCTTAAATCTACAGCTACCAGACATGGTTCCAGGTTTTATTTTCTAAGGCCTTTTACTTGCACCAAACTTTTACTTGATTTCACCCAATTATGTGCAGAGTTGCAAGAAATGCAGAAAGCCAAGGTCCACGTGGAGAAGTTACCATTTGCCACGCTGTAAATAGCTGCTGAGGCCACCAGGTTTATATCCTGAAGCATAGCAGATCATGTACAGGGACCACACAGTGCTGAGTTTCAACTTCCAGAGCTGGCTAGGGGTGTGTGTGCAGGTTGGAGGGTGCACTGCAGAGGAAAGGCTGCACACAGGGCCTGTGGGGCTGGGGAGCCACCCCTGTGGGTGGCACTGGGGCTGCTATGGAACCCAGTTACGCCACAGACTCCATGGCAGCACACAGCTTGGCAGGGACTGATCTGTCTAAAAGGAGAAAAATCTTCTATGTCATGAATTATCTCTTTTCCGGCACCTCTGACAATAGCTATATCTCCAGGAGAAGGGAAAACCAGTTGACATCACCACTGCAGTAGGTATCTTGGCAAGGCAGCAAATATATTCCATCAAGGAGGGGGTATTTGAGACCGTGTTCTTTATCCTCACCAAGCCAGGACACTGCCTGCTACCCAGAAACAAACTTCCCTAGTTAAAAACATCAAAAGTACAATCCACACTTGTTTAGGAGTGCATGCTCCTTGCTCACCATGGAGTCCTGCTGCAGGTCACAGACCTCACTGCGACACCAGCTCCTGCAGTACCAACTCCCAGGACATTAGCAGACGAAAATCCAACAAAGTGGTGGCAGGAAGTTACAGCATATGACTAAATCCAGAGAAACTGGCACTCCTGACATGACCTTTCAGGCTGGGTACCCTTCAGCAATTGCTTTCCCTGAGACAACCTTACTGCTCCGATTCCACTCGGGGCCGCGAGCCACGTCAGCTGGCAGAGTGCCTGAACAGTAATGTTTACCAAGCAGGAGCTCCGTAAAGACTGGGAATGTCTATGAACAGTGAAGAGCATCCAGTAGCTCTGGCCATTTTTATGCATTGTAACTAATTTTTGTATTTTTAGCCATAACCTACTCACGAATAGTATTCCATTCTCCCTCAACCCAGACCTCCAGGATCTTCTTCCACATTTCTCCTCATGTCAGCAGTAAAGTCCCAGTTTCATGCAAGGTTCACATAATCACAGAGGGCTGCCAGGCATTGTTGAGTGGGTGACTCCTTGCCCTACGTTCACCAGGGTAAATCCATTGGGGAGAACCCAGAACTGGGAATACCTGCTCTCACACTGACTTTTGCAGCCTGGAAAGATGTTCATCCCCAAACCTGAGACACACGAACACCTGGAAGGTTGCACATGCCACGAGAGCAGAAAATACGTATGCTGCTTACAGAGATTTGCCATATTTGTATTTGCTGTAAGTGTATTTGCCCTCACCACTTAATTTCATTCTCACTGCTGGACAAAACTATCACATGCTACAACCTTAAGGGACACTCACACGGATGTCAAACCGGCAAGGTTCAGCTTGTTTTTAAGCTCTTTGTGGAGACTACAAGAGGATATATTTAGAAAACAAATTGTCTCCTAGAGTGCTGTGTCTGTCTCCCTCACCCACTGCTGCTTTGTTGACTGAGTCCCAAAGTTCCTGGCTTCACACTTCATTTGCTGAACTAAAATCCAGACCAGCAAAGAGGATGACAAGCTACCTCAGAGCAAGTTAACCGCACCTCTCAGGCTTTATATGCATGAGAAAGAAGGCACTGTTTCACCCTGGGGACAAGACACCCCAGAGTGTTTTGTGAAGAACATACACTGGGGTAAAACATGAATCTCTGTGTGAAACTGAGGCTTGAAAGAACGCCAGCCTTTCTTACCTACTGCAAGTCAGTGCTTTGCTAAAGCATAATGCAGCCTAGAAAGAACAGGATGAGACAAAAGAGCCTGTCCAATTATGCCTGCCTCGAGCAAATTTTATTAGTCGCTCAGGTCTATTAACAGTGAGGACAGCATCCCTTTATATAGGCAAATGGATCTTGCTTAAGAATTACCCATGCAGGAATAATCCCCTGCCTATCACCAATCCTTGATTTTCATGTTGTGTTTTGAAGTCTGACTTGAAGGTAGGTGCCTGCCAACTCCGCTTGTGTTCTCCAAGAATAAATGTTTATCAAAGGGGGGCTCCCCATTTGCTGAGCTGGAATTAGCTTCACCAACAGGGTATCAAATGGGTTGTTGCCTGTCACTGTTATCAAAGTGGAATTTGAAACACAAACACTAAGCAGCAGCAACTGAGTACTGAAGCTTGTCAGAGCAGGTGTGACATGGGACAGCCAAAATGTGCAGGCACAGAGGGCTGAAAGAGGCTCTCTCAAGTACAGTCTCGTCCCACGGCCTCACCAGGGCTGCACTGCACAACCTCTTCTGTAAAGGGATCATGCACCAGCTTAAAATAGGTTTGAGTTTCAGCCACACTTCTCAGTGGAAACTGTTCCAAAATTATGGTCATGGGAACATTGTGGGGAAACAGACTGGTTTTTAAAGTCATTTGTTGTCACTTATACTCACTTGTTTGTGCATTAAACATGATCCTTTACCTGAAAAGGGTTAATGTTCCACCTCTGTGCCTTTTCTCTCCTTCCTCCAAAATGTACTTCAGATCCCTTTTTACGTCCTTCTCAAAACAGTAAAATGTTTCCATCTTACATAACCCCTGAGACTCCACAGACTAAAGATCGCATTTTAAAAAAAGAACCAAACAACAAAAACAAAAGAGAAAAAGATATTGTGTGTTGATTCTTTCAGAATTCTTTGAATTTGCTTTATACTCTCTTTTGACAGAATCCATAATACTTTATCACCATCATCTTATTAAAAACATGCATTTGGGCTTGGGCATCTTGAGATTATGATTCATCATCTTACCATCACCTTTTTTTCTCACTCTCTCTTTTTTTCTTTCTTTTAAATTAATTTATGCAGCTGGATATGGCTTCTGTTAGTTGTTCTCTCTAACTTAAACTGAACCAAGAACCCATTCAGTCTTAATTTCATTTATACGATCACATTTACAACGTCCTCATGAAATACCACTTCCAAGTTTCAAGAAAACTTGCAATTCTGTTCATCATGTGCAAGAAGTGGTTGTTAGCAAGACTACTTAGAAACGTACACTTGCACTTTCATATTCAAGTACATGTCCAGATCTCCATTTTAGCCATGGTTATGGAACAAAAAAGTTTATTTATGTCTCGCCAGCAGCCTCAAAGGCATGTTCACTGTGCAAATTCAAAACTATGCTGTCGAGTCAAACAGAACATGTAATTCAGCATTGTTATAATATAATCTCAGATAAGTAAATGTGAGATAAAGGTAGAAAAACAGATGAACTGTAATCTGGGAGAACGAGCCCACCAGCAAAAGAGCAGCTGTCCACATTCTCTGTGCTCAAACCATAAAACCAAGGCTGACAACACGATTTGCAAAGTGCTGAAATCACCCAACAGCACCAGTCATAATGTGAGATGCACATTTCCTTCAGCCAAGCATTTTACCACTATTACTGATGATAAAGCTGGCATAAGAATTAAAGGTTTGAGAAAGGATGATGACAGTATGGAAATTAATCACACATTAATTTAAAACTTCCGACTGTCTTGGAATTGTGAAGCCATCACACTGCCATATCCCAGGGAGAAGTGACACCCAGTCCACCACCCTAAGGAAAGGAAGTTTCCTATTTCAGGCATCTTAAAATCTATTAAGTGTTTTCATTGGGTTGCACCAAATCACATTTCGGGGCCAGTGTTTTAAATTCCAAGTATTTGAAAGCCCCATTCAAAGTACTAGAAATTTAGCAGTGACACTGCAGCAGACAGGGATTTATCGCTCAGACTGTTGTGATCGTTACTAATATTACAGCCACTTTTGTTTTGCTAATTTGGCACTTCACCTATGAGTAAGTGAACTTCATGAAATAAATTACATAGAGCAGTATTAGTGCTGTTTTTACTGTATTAACAGGCATCCATGGATGTAATTCATGCAGAGTGGTTTCTGAGTATATCCACACTGCACATAATGCCATTAGGCACTGATGGGCTGGCTTGCAACCAAGCTCACCCTTCGTGGAATCCCTTCTGGATGGCAGAACAGCTGACTGGTTAGGAAACCCAAGGCAGAAGGACAGCAGTTCTTTAACACAGACCTAGGAACTCCAGAAAAACTCAGGAGGTGCCTTTCTGACTCTTATCTCCTTCTTGGATGCAGAGATTTGATGCCTTTTTTTTTCCTTCTTGGAATAATGATTCTTCAATAGACCAGTCAGAATGCTGACTGCTAAAATTACAAGAGCTTAAATTGAATGCAGGACTGTCACACATTGTCAAATGTGCTTCAGAAAGGAAGGAGGACAGAAACAGCTTCATCGCTGCTTCACTGCTGCCCAAGTGTGAGTTTGTGGTTGCACAGGAAGGAGAAACCTGAATTTAGGATTTGTCAGGCAGCATTAAGGAGAAATGCGTATTCTTTTTATGTCCCTTCTCTCTTCCAATTCTTTGCTCATCATTTTATTGAGGAATCAGATCTCAACATCTGCTCTGTAATTCCTCTCTCAGAATCCTGAAGTTCCCTTAAAATCCATGTTTGTTGCCATTTTGGCATGATTTAAAAAGATTGAATGTAGCTAAATGACTCAGAGTACTGCAAAACTTTTTTGTTTTGTTGTGGTTTTTTCTTTAACATTGAGAAGACCATTCCATTTATGAAAAAAACAAGGAAAACCCTGCATTAGAAGTTTTAAAAAGGCTGTTTTCTGGAGGAGGCCAGAGCAAAGCAGTAGTAGTGACACACACTTCCTAGAACTTGTTTTTTCTATCCTTCTACTAACTTTCTATATAAATTCATAGAAAAATAAATTATTAACATCTTAGCCAGTATATCCTAAGTAAATACTAGATGCTTGCAGTGGAATTTTCAAGTTTTTTAATATCAGAAATTTAGAAGGAGACAAGTGGTTTTGTTTCTATCATCTTTCATTAACTTTTAGTGACAAACAGCCAAGACCATGCAGCTGAGATATCTGCTCTCTGAAAGGGCAAGATCTTCACTGCTCCAAGAGCAGCTCAGCTCTTCCCATCCACCATCAAGTGTCCACAATGTGTTCTGCTTGCCAAGTGACACTCTGAAACCGGATTTCCAGTGCTATAGGCCAGGCTGAAAAACAGAGCAAATATTGAAAGAAAACTTGACTGTACTTCCTTTCACCTAAGCAAGTGACAGCTTCCTAAAAAATTCTTGTCCTAGTTACTTGAGAAAACTGTGTGTTTTCAGATGCCTTCTGATTGGCGCACCTGCAAAGGGTGGAAAAATATGCAGCACAAATGAAAGTCTTCATGGAGCCTGGAATCACTTCTGCAACAATATAGGTGAAAAAGGGGACAAAATGCAAATTATTTTCTTCCATTCTTTATGAAAAATATTCCATTCAATCATAAAACCATAAGTGGGAAGGGACCTCAAGAGCTCTCCAGTATAACCTCCTGCTTGGAGTGGAATTCTCACCAACACTAGATCATTTGAGCAGTGATGATGTCCAGCTGAACCTTGGGAAGCTCTGAGGAATGAGAATAGACCACCTTGTTGAGCAGCCTCCTCCAGTCTGCACTATCCTCCAAGAGGAAAACCTTATTTCAATTATTAATAGTGAATTTCAATACAATCTCCTCTGTCTCCCCACCTCAACTCTGCTAAATTTATCTATTATGACAGCTATTGAGCAACTGGATGACTAAAGATGGCAGACACTTGACGGCATGCATCCATCAGAGCTCACATTTAAATAAACAAACCCACTATTTTCAAACATGGCTAATCACCACATCAATAGACTATTAATTGGATTCCTCGACATGGTTGGATGCATGTTGCAGCAGCAGGGACTGGCTTCAACAAACACTGAGCTCTACTCCATCCATATGTCTCCAAGATAAAAGAAAAACTGGAGTGCAATCAAATGCATTGGATTAAATAACAAAAGAAATTAAACAAAATGGACATTGAATTTGTTTCATCATATACATTCTGTGCACACACACACACCCTGCCACAGTTTTGAGCATGTCAAGAGCTTATGATTCATACAACAATTTAGGTTGGAAGGGACTTTTGGAGGTCATCCTTTCCAAACACCCACTTAAAGCAGTGCCAACCTCAAAGCTGGGTTCAACTCTGAAGCTGGATCAGGTTTCCCGGGGCCCCATTTAGTCAAGCTTGGAGTTATTTTCAAGGGTGGACATTCCAAAACATCCCTGGGGCTCTGGTATGATGCTTCGCCATGTTCATGGCAGAGAAATTTTAAAAAAACATCATTATCATAGCTTATCACTATTTCCCATGTTGGAGCTTACGTCTCTGTTGGCTCTCATCGTACCACCACAAACCTGCCAGAAGAGCCTGACTACTCCTGCTCTACACCCTCTCCTCCAGCCCCTCCCATCAGGCAGCTGAAGAGAGCAGTGAGGTCCCATTTTCATCCATCTCATCCTAAGGCCAAACAAACCCATCTCCTCACACCTCTCCTGGCACATCTGGTGCTCCAGAACCTGCTCACCAGCTCAGTACCAGTGTACTGTGTGCCCAGACACCAGCCCATGATGCTGCACTCTTCTCCTCACCAGAAGATAGAAATTTTTGCTACCTGCCTTAAGCAGGAAGGGTTACATTTAGGAGTCAGTCCACCTCTCCTATGCTTCAGTGTGTTCAGATTCATCTACAAGCTCTCTGCTGTAAGCAAAAATTATGACCATTGCTAATGAAAGATGACTTCTTACAATACCTCCAAGACCACATGAACTGTGCAGGATATCAACCTGCAAATTTATCTCCCTTACACAGAAATATTACTTGACTAGAAGCCACATCCCTTCCAAATAAACTTAACTTACAATTATTTCCAATGTTTTCACATCTTGCAACCCTAGCTCGGGGAATGGCAAGCCCCTGAACAGTGCTATTCCCAGGTACCCCTGAACAGTGTTATTCCCCAGTGCTTGTCATATTCCTCACACCTTTGGCTACACAACACATCTCCTATTTATTTTTTAATCAGATTTCTACTATTTACTTTCCCCGCTCTAGTGGCTGCGAGACAAATAATTCTCCTGCTGTACTTCCCTACACTCATGCAGTGCATCACAAAATGTGGGGGTTACAATTGTTACAATTTCAGAATCCCTGTATGCCAGCACTCTAAAGGAAAAGTGGTTCAATGGGGGTCCCACTACACAGGACTGCTACACACACTACTAACATTAAAACGCTTCAAAAGACACTTCCCACTTCTGTTTCAACACATCACCTCCATTTACATCCAGTTATTACCTTAGGTCTATGCACCAAATGAATCCCAGTTGCAACTTTCACTAAGTAATCAAGTATTTGAACATTTTAGAGCCACAAACAATAGATTTTGCCTTTCTTGGATATACTAAGCCAGCCCTTTGTCACTGCAAAAAGAGAGGCTGACATCTGAGATATAAAATGCTCAAAAGAAGGCTGTATCTGTTAATCAAAACAGAATGATGAGTGCAACAAACTTTATCAGTTCTGACATGAAAAAATGAAAGCAGGAGACCAGTATCCCAGACTGGCAATTCCATTAACTCTTTGCATCAGTGTATTTTTCTTTATTTTTGACTGTTCATAGACTGTCAATAGCCACGAGGTGAGTAAAAGCAGCAGCACACAGACGCCAGTGTTGCCAAGCATCTGTTTTCAGCAAACTGCCTTTAGCAACTCCCCAGCCTGCTGAATGTGACCATGTAAGTAGGGAAAGACCAGGTTCTGCTGCCAGCACCAATCACAGCAGACAGTTTTTTGCCTCTAACCCCAGAATTACTTTAACTTTGCCCATGATAAACTAAATTGTTTTATTCAGAGTCTAGCACCATCAAAAGAACTAAATGCAACAGGAAATATATTGTATATGTTTTTCATATATACAGATCTTCTTGATTTCTCAAGTGCTCTTTCATTTCCCATTGTATCCATCTCTTACAGATATTTCTAATTCCCACTTACACACAAGTTCAAGAGCTAATTCACTGACACCAAGGAGTGAACTTTCAACACTACATTTTTTACCATCAGATCTCTTAGTACCAATCAACAAAGCAGGTGAGCAATGACAAGCAGTTAGTGGTTTCTCACTGTTTATACACAAGGCATGTGATGTTCTTCCCAGTTCAACAAGTAATGGTGTTGCTGGCCTGTTAACCCCAGTATGGGGGAGTTTCTAGAGAAATATTTGGACAAGGATGCGCTGATGTGGGTATTCAAACAGCACAAACAAAACCAAAGCATCATTCCATCTTTCTTTCTCCCTGCTTTTGAAGAAACTGCATTTAATGGTCAGGGCTCTAAACTCCCCCCTGGAGAAGCTGAGCTATTACTACTTTTCAACTTGATAAACCCACTTTGTTTTGCATGGCAGAAGGAGAAACTTTAGCACTTTGTGCAGTACAAAGGGATCTTTATGGAGGTTTGTGTACAAGTCAGCAGACAATGATTAGACTGACAAGAACTCAAGTCTGAGCACTGACAAGAGAAACTGTCAATGTGTAACCATCACCTGTTCCCACAACTCTGATTTTTTCCTGGCAGTTCTGGGATCCTCCAATGGTAACAAGAGGCAGAATTAGTGAAGTGTATCATTTGTGGAAGGGTCCTCCTTGATTAGCCGTCCATCACGGTGTACAGACATGGGTATTTGCTGTCCTCTCATAATGGCCAGCTCCTTGCTCCTTGGAACATGGAAGGGGTTCTGCAGAGACAGCAGAAGTGCCCATCTGCAATCTCCAGGTAATAACCTACATGCTGGAGGAGGATGTATGTGCCTTGCTTGTCTGGATCCTTAAGACAACTTGCTTTGTGTGGTGCAAGTGAAGAGGTTATTAAATCTTTCAGGTGGAGAGAAATGTTACTGAGACTAGCAGAGCAGCTAAGGCTTAACGTCTTTGAAGCTCAGTCTGGGAGCTCAGACTGAGAACCAGCTGGCTGCAGAGGGAGCTGATGAATGTGTTCAGGCTGGGCAAATCCTTTTATTCTAGTACTTAAACACCCAGGACATGGCATAAAATAGGGCCTTTCTCACCCGCTGCATCCTCCTGGAGAAGGAACGAGCAACTGTCAAGAAATATGCCCTCTCAAAAGAAAAATATTAACTGTAGAAGCAGCATAATAGCTTCACTGGAAAGTCTGGGAAATGAGGGAGCCTGTTCCTACCAATAGCCACAGCAATTCAACCCCTGCACTGAGGAAACATCCACCATGACAAGTGATTCCATCTAGTTGTAAGGTCAGCCACTAGAGAAAGGCTGCCCACAGGATGCAGCTAAATACAGCAACTAACATCCATTAGCTGAAGAGCACCGAGCAGTAAGGCAGCAGGCTCTGCAGGTGGGAGGGATGAGGAGCAGCCAGTCTGGGCCCCCTGGCCATCCTGCAGCTCTGTGGAGGAGGGAGCAGGTGTGCAGTAACAGCTCCAGACAGGTAACAGTCATGGGCTGTCACCTGTATGAACACAGAAATGAACAACAGCTCAATGTGCATTACTGGCACAATCCTCTGAATTATTTCCTATCAAGTCATTGGTTATCTTCCTGCTTTTTTTCCCTGTGTTTCTAATGCAATTCAGTGTCTCCAAGAGTAAATTGCATCATATTGACTGCAAGCACACATGGTTTTCAGGAATACTACTAAAAACTGTCACAAACTCTGCTTATTGCTGGGAACCTGGGCTACTCTGAGAAAGCAAATGAGCAGAATGAAAAACACCCAACAACTCCAGCTAAGTGGGAGACAGCTCACATGAACCATGGGGAAACAACCAGAGGGGAGACTGTCACTGAGAGTCTCAGCAGTCAGGGAAGGCTGGATGAAAATGGAGGAAAACAAGGTGACAACAGTGATGAAGTTTATCTTGCTTAGGAATGAAAGAAGTAGCGGCAGCAGAGAGGGTGACAACAGCCTTCAAGGATCTGGAAAGAAACTGCAATATGAAAAACAACTTTTTTTCCTTCTTTTTTTTTTTTGCATGTCATGCAAATGGTCAACAACTCATAGTCACAAAGCTGCTAGAAGGGAGTTTAAGGTTAGGATGTTTGGGGTAAATTTCTATACCATACTCCAAAGGTATAAATATATTGACATTTAAACACTGGAACAGCTTGCTGAAGAAATGGTGGGCTTTTCACCAGAAGTTGTTAAGGACATGCTAAACAAACATCTGTTGTGAACAGCTTAGAGCAATCCTGTCTGAGCAGAAAAAGGGGGGATGAAATTCCCTTCCACCACTATTTGCTGCAAGTAGAAATATTCTATTCCTTTTTGAAGTTCAAGAACCATAGTTTTATTTCAAATTTAGCAGAAAAGCTCAGTCATGGCCACAGCTGTAACATCTGAGCTGCAATATACCTGCAGGAGGACAGCTAAAGACAAGACAACTCAGGTTCCTGCAGCTACAGGGCTGCCACGCATACCCACATCCCTTTGCTCCACAGGGATGAAAATATTTGGCACTGACAAATTATGCCCTTGTGTTAGCAAGTATCCTCTACTGTAGACACATTTTACCTGCTCCAGAAGACGAGAGAGCCCCAGCCTGGCCCAGGTGAGCCTACAGAGCCACCCGAGCAGCGCCCCTTGCAAAGGGCAGTCCCACACTGAGCACATGGGCACATCTGCAGGCAGCCCACCTCCTGCTCCTCACTTAACCAGACTGCAGCCAAAACAACCTCGGATTTATACCAGATTACACGAATGGTTTATGAATTCACAGCTCTGCATCAGACTACTAAATCTATAAACTATGCAGGGAAAACTCCTGAGCAGCATAAGAGATTACTGAGCTACAGGGAAAAATTTCTAATGCAAGGAATCCCATTGAGTCCCCCATGTATTGTAAAAAAGTAAACATTTAAACAGTAATATTTTGGACTAACCATTTTAGCTTGTAACCACCAATTGCTTAAACCTTTCAGGTCCAGTAACTGGACTTCCTACAAGCTTACCAACACTGTTGTTTCTTAACACTATTGTGTTCAACACAAAGGCTACTGAAAAGGAAAAAGATCCTCCTTCCAAGACATTTAGAAACAAATATTAGCACAAACTTTGTTTTGGTGTATGCTACGTGTCTGAAGAACATTCATAGCACAACAGGTCTCAAAGTTTTGGGGATTTTGTTGTTCGGTCGATTTGTTAGTTTAATGGTATAGCTGTTCTTCAGAGCAATCATGGAAATCTTTGTGACAAAAATAAATAATTGGATGCCAGTTTTCTTCACTAATCTATTTTAAACCAGACAGCAGCAAGAAAACCCAAAGAACCTCAAACAACACAACAAATGATCTGACTTTCCTAGCAACTGCTCCTGTTTGAACCCTGGCAGTGTTAGTTCCTGTTGGGTGCTACACAACACAGCGCTGGCCTCTGACACTGCTGCTCTGCCTGGCCCCTGGGAAGCCCTGGAAGGCTCCTGCAGAAAACAGGAAAATCATTTCAGGAAGTCTTAACCATAATGGTTGGCCAACAACACACAATGAACACCACCCACAGGAACTAACAATGTCCACATTTATTGCCTGTTTTCAAGGTTGCTACGGCATAATCTCAGTCTCTGGACTGGTTTGGGTTTGTCCCCAAACTTGGGCACTTTGACGTGGATGAGCCACTAGCAGCTTCTCGTGGCAGTGAGCAGCCAAGGCTTGCTGTCATCCACAGCTGCCAGGACACAACTCCCTCGCACTCATGCCTAAGGGCTCCCCTCTGACAGTCCTGAGTCCTCTGCAAAAGGCACAGCAACATCTGGTTTTTGTGATGATGTAAGAGTAGCTGTTTTCTCTGAGCAGTATTTCCATAAGGCTAACTCAGGGCCTGTTTGCTACTTGGTGAAATTCCCAGTACAACTTGATCTATTTAATTTTTAGCACAGCAAAAATACCAGCACTGTAGAATCCCAAAGTTCTGACCTGAGACCGGAGCTTATTACTGAATTAGGAAAAGCAGATGAGCACAAGGCGGTTCTCCAAGATGGAACTAAATCAGAATCATAACGAAGTAGGATGGGTTTTATTTACTCACTTAACAAACCTGCATAAATGATCAGCAAACACAGATAAAAGTCGGCATTGTCTAATTCAAGGTAACATGTTTTGTAGGGAACAATTTAAACAAACCAAACACTTTCCTGGATTCTAAATTAGCTGTAACCACTCAGAAAGGTACTGGATGTAAGTGCCTAACCTAGATGCTTTCAGTGAGGTGCTCTGTGCAGCTGCAGTCATTAAAGTAGAAAGAGCATAGGCAGAGATTTGTAAGAAGACAAAAATACATTATTGCAAAAAGGGGGAGAGAATTTCTAAGGCAAAATAATCTAATACCTACATCAACTAAGACTTGCCCTTGGACAATGGGGTTGACAAAACTCTAGAGAACTGTCTGCGAGAAAAGACTGACATGGGTGATCCCATTTCATACTTGCAAGAGAAACAGTAATTCAGCTGAATGTAAAAGTGATAAATTCGAAACAGTAAGTCTTTTGTTTTAATAGCCACACAACAGATAATTAACCTCTAGTCAGTGAGGTGCCCCAGAGCAGCAGCAGAAGCAGGAGGCTTGGAGAATCCCCTTACAGGACAACGGCTTAGGGCAGAAATGGCATTAATCAATGACCTCACTGTACTCTATACTATAATAGATGCATATTAATATTCATAGATTTTTAGGACTGAATGGTCCACTCTATCATCCAGCCTGACCTCCATTCTGACACAGGACGTGCTTTAGCCAGCTCCTCCAGCCTCTGGTTCCTGTTAGGCTTTTCTCTGCTAGGTCAAAATAGGCTGCTTGTAATACAGAGGCTCTAAGGAGGGTGTAATGCAAATTTTTGCTCAACAAGATCTGGTGATAAAGTACCAAGCTGAGATCCAAGTGTCAGGAATTAAATAAACCCTACAGTTGTGTCAAACAATCCAAGAGGCAGGAAGTGGGAAATGCTATCCGAGCATGTGCAGTAGGTCAGGAAAACACATTCCCCGTCCCTCTCCAGACCCCTTCCAGGGTGTGGCTGCACCTTTACAAGGCCACCCACAAATGCAGTGTGGGGCTTTCCATGATGTAAGTCAGCAATATTTTTATATTTCAGATGATGGAATCACACCACTCCCCATTAGCTAATGCTTTTGGAATGGCAGTATGTTCAGGCCAAACGTGTTTGTTTTTAAGAAATTCTGGACCAGAAGTACCCAGGAAGCAAACAACTTTTTTCTTCTTTTTTATTACTTTTAAAATTATTCTCACCTCTGTGACACTGACAGAAAAAAAGGAGGATTTGTATTCCTAATTTTAGAAGGATTCAGCTTTTGGGTGACCCCTTCTTGGAAAAGGTTAATTCTTATGAACTGCATAGCTTAAATATGTTTCAATACAAGCACTAAGATCCACCCAAAAGGGATCCTTTCAGGAAATAAGAATCAAAAACTTAGTGTTTTATTTTTTTAATCTATATAGTTTCCAACAGTTTCTAACTCACTATGGGTTTTATGGAAATGAAGAGCAATAATTCCTACCCTGATGCACTTTCCTTCAGACTGATGCCTCTGTGACAGAAACTGTTAAAAAATAAAAAAGGTCTGCTTACCTGTCTAAGAATCAGGCAATAACTGATGCCCTAAGTGAAATCCAGGGAGGGAGGAAAGAGAGGGGGAGACTCATTCCTGTATCACAACCCCAGAGCTGCAGAGAATCTGCGCCTGCTCCACTGCCTCTTCTTCTGTGTCCAGCTGTGGTGGAAACCACGCAGGGAGACATCCATCACTTTTACACCTCTTGGTCAAGAACAAAAGTAGCCACATTGTCATTTGTCAAAGCAAAGCTCCTGCCACAGCAGCAGCAACTGCACCCTCAGATATTGATGACAGCTGACAGACAAATAGAGAAAAAAAAGTATACTGCTTTAAAATGCCAGCTTCCCTCTGGTGCCTGATCCATAGGCCTGCCTGCCATTCCCTGAGCCAAAGCATGGAAAACCTCACTGGAATCAGACAGGACACAAGTTCACTAAAAGCACTTGGTGACTACAATGTTATAAGCAAGTTATTGCACTGCTCCACTCATACTCCTGCACAACTCTTTGTTAATGGAAAAACTAAGTTTCAACAAACATAGGCAAAAATTTGGTTCAGAGGAGCCTGGAACAGATCAAGTCTGATCTTCGAAGCAGGACCTGAGTCCTGCTGATCAGGGCAGGGCAAGTCCCTCCTCTCCACTCTGCTGCCTCTGAAATGCTGAACTTTCTCTCCAGCTCATTAAACACTGTTGTAAGGAAGGGCCTCAGCACTTACTGTCAGTTCAGGAATGTATTACCAGTATTGGAAACCCTTTTAATCAACAACAACCATCTGTCCCCAAAATTACAGATGCTCAAAAATGCAGTTCAATTCAAAGGGCAACCACTTAGGTCAGAGATCTGTGGTGTGGAGATCAGTCTTGGCACTGTGGAGGGATACAAGAGCAAACACCAGCAAGCCATAACAGTGGGGTTCCTACAGAAACTGCAGGCTGGACTAGCTGAAGTGTTTACACAAATATGTATATAAATATGTATGGGGCACGTGCATGATGAAGTGCCACTCGCACCTTGTGTGGAGAGGTCCCAAGTATGAAACTTGTGTCCCCCTTCAGGAGATCTCACTAGGCTTGCTGATTTCTCTCCTACTGCTGTTATGCAATGAAGGTGTTCATAAATATGGGGGGGAAAAAGCTTCAGTCTGGGAGGCAGCATGACTAGAAACCCCTGACAGCATTAGGAAGTCCATAAACCCCGTACTTTTTCTACCCAGAGCCTTCCATTACTTTTTTCTGTTGCGGCTTAATCTCTGAGTGTTCACTTCTCTGTTTAAGCCCTATAAAGACACTTCTAAGGCTATAAGGGAAAAAGAAAAGGATCCTTGCATCTATGAGAGACAGTGGAGTTTCTTCTATGCTGGCCGGAGTTAGCACAGACAGGCAAGGTGCTGCTGCTGCTCCAAGAGAACCAGCACCAGTTTGTACTCAGGACTCACAGAACTAGAGCCTGACACCAGCACAGGGACCCTCCTCCCTCTCTGGAAAGCACCACGGCTTTAGAGAGTCAGCTCAAGTCCTCTAGACAATTGAAAAAAACTAACAAACTCTAAGATCCCATGAAAGACTGCAAACTACTTAAATTACATCCATCAACAACAAAGCTGGCATCACTTCAAGAGGAAAAGACAGCAGGTAAAGTCTGTTTAATAGCAGTGCTCCTGAAGTCAGCAATCCACACTGGATTTTACCAGAGCATTATCATGAATTATCAACACTGGTGAGCTTTTTCCCACTTCAGACAAGTCTGCAGCAAATGTGGGGGCTCTGTGTCTGGGCTACACAGAGGGCAGCAGTAGGTAGTACAGGCTACATTCATCAAAACTTTCCAGTTTAAAAGCATTTACCAGTACAAACAGGGCTTTTGCAACTTTGGGCTCTGGTAGCCAAAACTTTTTTTAAAAACACCAGAAACCAGAGAGTTTCAATCTGTGTAGAGCTGTAAGTTATATTAATAGCATGACACATTTCTTCAAAATCAAAGGTATTTTATACAGAAGGAATAATGTTCTAAATACTCGCACTGCATGTGCTGGATGTGCTTTAAAAATACATAGTTCTGCCATACTGATTCTTCTTACAGCCACTAAAACAATCTTTTTCAGGCTGAGAAGTGCTGTGCTCAGTTTCAGCACATGGCGTGTTACAGGCGAGTCAAACATGCCAACACCTCCAATTTCTGCAATCACAGAGTGGATTTTGTATTTCTTTTATTTCTCATCTCCACTGATTTCCTTCTTCCCATCAAACACGCTTTGGAACTGTGCTCCGTCAGGACCCATCAGCAGACTTGTCCCAGTCCTACTCTCTGCAACATCTTTATAGCCATGTCCAGTAATGCTGGCAGCCCACAGCAGGGCTCTCCAGGCTGGAGAAGTCATGGAGACAGGTCCAACTGCCATTTCCAAACAGCACAAGCCACGTGCAGTGTTCCTGGACACCCAAGAGCCTCTGTCTCACAAGTGAGCAACAGGAACTTGTGTCAAAGAACCTGCAGTAAAAAACTTAAAAATATGCACCAAGGACATCCTCAGGCCTATCATCCAAGCTAATTCCTTTTAGCTGACTTTATCTTCACATACATGCTGTATAGCACAAAGCTGTAACAGAAATTGCCAGAACAAGCCCATGCTGGACTCAAGTGCAGGAGCAGGGAGATGCAGCTGCCGCCTCTGAGCGACCTCCACCAGCCCCCCACAGTAACCACAAGGACCAGCAAAGCTGACACCCAGGGGCTCAGAAGGGAATCAGATATTTAGCAAGATTATGCTATCTGCTAATCTGATTAGCCCCAGAGACTGCAGATAAACACAACAAAGAACAGCCGGACACCAGCTGTAAAACCCATCCAGTCAAGCAAATAACACAGCTGCCCAGAAAAGCTCAGCATCTGGGACCTGTCGCATGTAATGCTTTTAGGGAAATGACAGACTCGCTGCTCTCACGTTAGACATGGGAAAATGCGTTAATCTGTTTACCTTAAATGGATTTAACCTCAATCTGAAAAAGAGAGGACTGGCTCGGATTCACACAGCCAAGACACTCGGGCAGCAAAGCACAGTGAGCAGGAGGCAGCAATCCTCAATACCATTTACATGGGTTTCCAAGGATCAGGCCTGACACAGGTCAAACAAGAAATGTTAAGAGATTAAACAAGCACATTTGTAATTAGCTGTAATGTTGCTTGTCTTCTGCCCCTGAAAATGATAATCAGGACCCACATCTAATCACTGCAGACACCTGAGGTTTAGGCTGATGGTGACAGTCTCCACAGCCAGCCCCTTCCCAACACAGAAAACACACACAGGGCTAGGGACTTGGGCTGAAGGCGGGGAGGGCAATTTAAAAATGAAAACTATATTTTTATATAAATAAAATAATAGCAGAGAATTAGGAGAGAACCTATCATGCCTTCCTAGAAGGAAATGTGCTGCTGAAAGACAAAAAGCCACCCAACTCACTCGCCATACACTGGCTGCTGCTTTCACAAGCACAGAAAGGAAGGCGAGAGCATTATTTAACATGTCCACTTGACGTTTTTAAATACAGGAAAACCAAGAACAACTCGCTCAAGGACTGCATTCATCACCGCCTGCCAATTACAGAAACAAAACTGATCAGTCAGGAGGACACCAGTGGCACAGTGCTGCGGAAGCACAAGCACTCTGAAGTGTTCTCTCACAATAACAGGCATTAGGGATATACAGAAGCAGGTCTGAAGCTTTTTAGCGACTCTGTGGCAAAGCACTGCCCTTCCTTCCTAATTAGCAAACACATTGCAGTAACCTCTACCTTCCCTACAGCTTTCACTTGAATTTTAGTTATCATATTAGGTCACTTTTTTCCCAAATTTGCTCCAAGATTCTCCAAAACGGAATTCTTATACACAGTCATCTATGCTGTGAGAATCAGCTCAATATGAAAGAGGAAAACCTCTATTTCAGGGTGACTCAAGTGAGAGCAGAAATACTGGGGCCAGATGATTCCTCCACCACTGGAAGCAGTGTCAGCCCATGGTACTGCCACAAAACCTGGCACCAGCAGCCAGGAGAAAGCACAGGATCACCAAAGACAAGGATGCCCAAGAGGGCACCAGGACACAGTATTTCACAGTATTTTTGGGCTGTGGGACAAGAAACAACACTTTTTGGGCCAGTTCAGAGCCATCCTGACAGTGCTGGAGTACTGCTGGAGCTACTCTGGAAAGTAGCTATCACTTCAATGCAGATTGAGGGGGAGTTGGGGTCTAGCAAAGTTCAGAATGACAGGCACACACAGAGAGAAAAGATAAAACACTTCTAAAGAAATTGTCTAAAATATGCATTTTCTATTTTTATGGCAAACATGACTAGTTGCTAGTATTCAAATGCAATTATGCAGAAGCTGATCTATAAATAATGCAAAACCCAGAAAGGAGAGATCCACACTCATTTACAGCATACCCCATGCTGTATTGAATAATGTTATAGCCCAGCTTTCACCATCCCCATAAAAGAGAAATGCAGTGAAAAAGTTGAGAAAGAAGAGAAACGTCTCCTCTGCTCCCCAGCCAAAAAGGAAGATGACATCTGAACCAAGGTAAGATTTAAGGTCATTCTATTCAGTACTACTTTTATAGAAAGCTTTATTTCTGCATTTCCAACTCACCTGCTCTTTTCACACAAATGGCCCCAGAAGCTGCAAACAAGGTATCATGGAGATACATCACCGCTCACCCCACTGCAATGCGCTATGAGTAGATCCCTACAGGGGCTCACAGCATCAACAAAGTTGTGTCCCAAATTTCTTAAATGAACTGTCTAAGTCTCTTGCACAAAGCAGTCAATAATTTAAGTTGGAAGGGACATGTGCAGGTCAGCTACTCTAACCTCCTGCTCAGAGAAATACTAACTTTAAAGCAGTGATTAAAGTTTAAAAAAAGTTATCTCAGGACCTTGTCCTGCTAAGCTTTGAACATTTCCACAAATGAAGACTCCTAAGCCTCTCTTGTTCCTTCTTCCAACTGAGAACTACTCTCACCATCAAAAAGCTTCCCCGTATAACCATTTGTATCATCTGTCTGAAAACTGTGATTTTTTTGACTCTTGTTTTTCAGTATGCACCTCTAGGAGCAGAAGCACTTCCATTTTGCCCAAAAAGAATTTACTTCTTGATTGCAACTACTGAATTTTAAAACAGTTCTTTAATTTTTTAAAAAATTTATTCATCTAATATCCTTACAGCAACAATACCTTCCCACACATCCTCTCTGCACAATAAAATTTATGCCATTTACATTGAAAACTAGGGTCTTTTTTCTCTACTTATAGCTCAGTTAGCTTTGTTATAATGCAGTTTATAAAATTACATTTAATGGAGAAGGGAGCAGGTAATTTGTTTATTTCTGAACTGTGATGGCTAATGGATGGGGTGGGAATAATGACAGAATATATATTATGTTATGGTCGAACAATACAAGGAGAGAATGCATGACCTGATAATTTTTACCCTTCATTAAATGGTCTATTGAGCTGCTTTTTCTCCATATCAGCTTTTAAAACAGAAAAAAAACACTGCAAAAAGTAACATATTACTTCAAATCACAAGATTAGTCCTAATTAAAGCAAAAATTACTCATCTGTTTCTTAAATTCATTAACAATAGCTGAAAACATACCTAAAAATAAGGAAATCAGCATATGGAGACTAACTGTAACTAGCCTTGTTAACTACCTTCCTCCATAAATGCTGAGGCATTTTAATTCCCATGTCTGGAAGGACAAAGTCTGTGCCACTCTGAGCATCCTTGCCAAGTCCCTCCTCCTCCCAGCAAGCCAAAAGCAGAGTGGGAAGCAGAATCCAAACCTGCCTGCATATCCAGATGGAGCAGCGTCACCTGAGCTACATCTGCTTTTAGAGGCTCTTTGTGGCTTTTCCAAGAAGAAAATGGGTCTGTACAAAGACAGATTGCTTGAACTACCAGTCCTGGTTTTCATTTACTTTCTTCAAGAAAGAAAATAGATGGGCTACCCTGGGTTTATTTGTGTTTGATACAAGGAGTTGTAATGCACCACGGGCATGTGCCTTGAGCCCTGCCTGGGAAAGGGCAAGGAGCGAGGAAGTTCCCAAGGACACATGGAGAAGGGTGCCCCACCAGGCAGTCCTCTGCAAGGGGAATCCCAACCAAAATGGAACAGCTTCTGAGACTGAGGGGTTGAACCAGGCTCTTTGGAAAGTTACCAGCATGTAAAACTCCACAGGAAACAAACAGGTTTGCAGGTTAAGTTAAAACCCAAGCTATATGGCACGTAAGTAGTCTCCAGGGCAAAGTAACACATGACTGAAATATGAAGATAAGGGAGCAATGTAAAGGAAACCCAATTATGCCCCTGCTCTAATGATGGAACATTTTCATTTCCTGTAGGAAAAATGGCTGATATTGGTCAGCATCAACTGATAAAGGGCTGGCTATTATGGGCTTCCAGAGAACTTTGATCCAGGTCTCACATCCCATTAACAGAGACAATAAATTACTCTCACTTTTCATGACATAATGTGCAGAAATAAAGCTCACATGTTCAAATTAGACAGAGCTCCTTGATGAGTAAGAGTGCTAAAACATCAGCAATACATCAAAACCACTCAAGTTCACATGCTACAACTCCAAAAGTGCAAAAATTAATACCACTGAAAGGACATGAATTCAGTTTTGCAGAAATCACCATAAGAGTTTCTTCCCTTAAAAGCTCCCTTGTATTCAAGTTCCTTCTATCTCTGCCAAGTAGGCTCATATGGCAACTGAAAAAACATTTGTGGCATTTGATTCTCAAAGTCCATATGCGTAAAGAGAAGTTTTCCCAGAAAGTGCTTAGATAAAAGTCCTTTTCTGTGGTTTAAGCAGGAACACCACTAGTCAAAGTAAAAACATGGAGCTGGCTGATGGGCAAAGAACCAGCACTTTGAAACACTGCAGAGGTCACATTGTGGCAGAGAAATCCTGCTTCATAAAGCTTTGATGCAGAGCAGCTCACAGAAATATCTTCGTTATTTCACTGAAGTACATTGCCACTAAAGCCTCTTTCTTACTCAGTGTTAAATAAGCTGTTATTGTTCTTTAATAATAAAGAGCATTAGTTTCTCTGTCAGAATTTCAGGCAAATGTGCAACAGGCAATACAGAAGGTCCTTGGAGGGTCTAAATTGAGTTGGTGTTCAACAGTATCTCATTGACTTCCAAACAAAAACCACCAGTCAAAACCAGCATAAATTCAGCTCGAAGTCACGCCTTCCACAGCAGCAGCACAAAAGTGGGGTAAGAAACCCAGCATTCAGAGATCAGGTACTGACATGGAGGGGCAGCAGCTCACCTTTCCACTTCACCACCTTTTGCTTTTGACTAAAAAGGCTCCCTCTTTATAGTGTAAGTGGTGCAATTTATACATACAGAAACACACACTGGAGTGGTTTTTTACATGGTGTCTCTAGTGAAGGTTAAACATAGGCACAGAAGTCTTGTTTTGGTTTTAAGATACTGTGGAGATCCCCATAAAACAATTTCTGAAGAAAGCCACTGAAGTGGTTTGAATATCCCAAATGCTTAGAGTTGAGAAGGAAGAACATCTGCATGCATTTTTATGGTCCACTCAAACCTTAAGTGCTTCCAAACACACAACAGCTACAACAATGCTTTCAATTTAAAAGACAGAAGCCTATAAACAGCCCACATTATGAACTCCTCAATTTATCTAAAATTTCCTCCACTTATATTTACCTTAGCCAGTTCCAACAACAAACCCTTCAATTCCCCAGTCTCCTCTACCCTCCATGAGAACAAGAGTAGTCAAGGAGCTGAAACCCTACCAAAACCTGGAATAGTTATTTTAAATTAGTGAATTTGTCCTAATCCTGACTGATTGCCCATACAGAGCCCCTGAACACCACCTGTCCAAACCAGCCAGATTCCACCCTGCTCAGTTAAACTTTTCTGACTCATTCTTGATTTTGTTTCTTTTCACTGAACTTGTACAGCTGCAAATGCACCCCTATAATGTGATGGCTGAAATAAGATCAGGGGAGTTTTCCTGAAACGTGGAAGAAGTTGGTTGGGGTGCAGGACCAGCACCAGCTGCCCATCAATATTCAGTGTGTGCAGCTGCTCTCAGTGGCATCCTTGGAATTCAGCTTGGCTGGGGAAAAAACAACTGTCACTGCTTTTTTTTTTCTGAAATTTCACCTAACTGCTGTAACATGCCTGTGTAGTTCTGCCCAAATTTTTACATGTGTTTTAAACACTTAGTGAAACAGTTAAAGCCCAGTGTGTGTATATTGCAGGAGTGCCTTGTTTGTACCTTTCCCTTTGTTGCCATCTGTCAGACTTCCACATTGAAGCTTCTCACAAGGAAAACATCGGTAATGGCAAAACAGCAGGAATTTCAGCAGCCAGCTACCTCCTCCTCCAGCCCTTAAAGGGTTTGAGGTTTGTGTCTGTATAATTTTAATAGGGGTACCGTTTTGCTTCAACACAGCCATGAGCATTGCATCAGCCACAACCAAATGGTGTCAGTACTTCAATACCCCACCTTGCATTTTTTTCCTCTAACCAGTCTCAGGCCTCTTCATTTTCCACTTCCTTCTAAACACCCACCCAGAACCCCAATGGCTGAAGCAAGAACATGCAATCCAGTGCTGTGAGCCCAGCCGGTCAAGCAGAATGCCCTAAATCCTATCCTATATTGTACATATCCAGGAGCACCCTGTTCCTGGATATGTACAAACATTAGCATACTCACAAACTCCTCTGACTGCTCATAAACGTGCTTAGGTGAAAATAAAGCATTTAAGAACACGTGTCACCTCAGCTTCTTCTCTGACTCAGTATCAGGGAATGGACCCTGCCTCCCTCTCCATGTTTTGGAGCCAGTCCTGCAGACTAGCCTCACACACCATTTCAGCACAGTCCAGCACAGCTCTCTTTTCCTCTTTTTTCTTTTCTTTTTTATTGGAGAGACTTTGAGTAGGACTGTCTGTGTTACAACTTCTCTGAAGTGCTAAGCACTTCACTTGAGCTATGAATCATCAACTTTGACAGCAGCAGAAACATCTTGTCATAAGCAATGAAGAAACTTCAAATTAAGTATCCCACCAAATAATTTATGAAGATTGCTTATGCACAGTCAAGAGGGTTTGCTTATAAAAATAATTTGTAATTTAATAATTATTACAGAGACAAAAATGTAACTACCCAAAGAACTTAAAAAATGTTAAATGACAAGAAGTAAAGAGGGAGGAGGGAAGTGAAGACAGGAGATGAACATCTCTCAAGCACTTCTTAGGGCTCTAAAATGAAAATCTTTCTCACATACCTGTAAGGTGATCCATCTGCAAACATGTTGAGAAAAGGTATTTAAGTTTCCCCAGGCAAATGCTGTTTTTCCTTCCTGCTCACCCTTTTTGCAGCTTAAAATCTTGATGCTCACAGCCTAGTCTCAAACTCTCCATAATTTTTATCAAGTCTCAGAACAGAATGCAGCCCTCCACTGTTCTTCCAAGGGACTTGCAATACACACCTCAGCACTAACATTCACATGATGGCAAGCACTGGAGACAATCTGGAACTCTTCGTAATCCAAAATGCGATGCAGTTTTGTTCTGCTAGTAAATGCTCTCGTGTAAGCAGAATGGCACCATCTTCTGCATTTAGGCTGCATTTTACAACTTTCTTTTAAAATTTACTGCCCTTTGACAGTTACATGCGTGTCCATCCCTTCTGAAATTCAAACCTCTGGGACAGCAAAAACTGTTTTCTCTATGAGACTTTTCCCTCCCAGAGTCCCAGAACACTCCTTCCAGCTTCTTCAGCTAGAAAAACTGGCAATTCACAACACCCGTGTCCTTCCCTGCACACAGATCATTCACTGCCAAAGCCCTTCTGTCTCAAGCACTGAATTAAATAGGTATTACACACAAAAAGGAGCTGCTATCGCATACTTGTTGTTCTCAGATTGTTCAAAAAATACAACTAAGCTGGAAATGTGTTGGCTTCCTTGATTTCACTGCCACCAGCTTACACATATACCCAGACTATGCATTCTACATAATTAGAAGCAACTTTCTGTACTCATATCTTGCTGCCTCTAGCTATAACCCAAAACCAGATGTTGATGTTCTGCCTATTTCAGACCCAATAAAAGTATTCCTCTGGTTTCTAGGCCCTTTCACCTGCTTTCAAACCTCCACAAAGAATGGATGTCTTGCTACTGCTGGTTTTGCCCCCATCACCTCCCGGGAAAAGAAAAAATCCCACCCATGTATGGTCCTGAAACTTGAATCCTTGTAAAAAACATTGCGTCTTGAGACAAATTTTGTTATTCACTACTCAAAAGATGCAATTTCCTTTTCCAGTAACACCTCCATGTGCAGCAGGTGCTAAAAGGCAGCAGAATAAATTATTTTAGGCATGTGGGTGTGCGTGCACACTGACCTTCTGGTACACAGCCTAATGAAGATCAGAAACCATCAAGCGCACCGACACAAACAACCTAAATTCTCGTATGTATGCTTAGTAAAGCATTCAAGTGACTTCAAAGACCTCTATCAATACAGAGAAGAAGTGCATTAAAATTCTGAGCCTCCAAATCTTATTAAGCATTTCCAAACACAGGAGGACGAGTACCAGGATTTGTTCAGCTGCCCTCAACGTGCTGTTCTCAGGGAAGAAGTGTGGGCTCAGTCAGTCTGCACGCAGTGATTCAGCTCCCTTCCATCAGCTCAGCAATTTAACAGTCAGTAAATCGAACCTGTGTTTTCAATCTTGCTTGTGAGAACACCGTTTTAGCTTGGTGAAGGCCACTGTGTTACACTTCTGAGGGGCACCAAAACCGAATGGATCAGATGATACTTCCCCAAAATGCACCCCTGCACTTTGGTTTTGAACACAGCAGAGCTAGGAGAGGGTCATGCAGCTCCGGGGATGCACCAGCAGTTGTAGGGATATGCTGGGAAAGCTCTGTCTTTGGCACTGAGGCCATGAACCAAGCACGGTGGTCAAAGTCCTGTCCTCACCGTGGTGGCCCGTGGTCCCAGGCAGAGGTGTTGGCAGCGCACGGTGCGTTCCAACAAGGGCTGTCCTGGATGACAGAGCTCAGCGGAGGGGAGCAGCGAACACACAGCCAGCATGTTCAAATGGGATTCATTAATCAGGCTCCAACTGCTCCACTTCACTCCACGGAAGCTCTTTATAGACACTGCCTCATTTATTTATTTTTTGAATGCCCAGATTAGTTTAGTGTGAAGCTGTTGAGAGATATAATTTGTCTGCGCAGATGATCTATAGATCACTGAATGAACACTAACCAGGCTCTTGCAGTCCACAGAAGAAACACACTGTGCACTCTCCCATGGCTGCAGCACAGGAAAGGTGAACCATTTTTTCCTAATATTTAACCCCCAGCAGTCTGGAGGTCAAAGAGCTGGCACTTCTAACATGCTCAGCCCTGACTGAGGGCATAGCTACAGCTTCCGCCTATGAAGAGCAGGGCCCCCAAATCAGAGGGAAATCAGCAAGTGATAAGTAACCTGGCATTCTGCTGGGGACAGGCTTTTCTCACACAGACAGCCTTTTCTGCTCACATCTGTGAATATATGCATATTTAAAAAATAAATTATCTTTCATTCAGATTAGTTACTAGAATATCTCTTTCTCTGCTGAAGCAGATTTGTTCCTATGGTTGTATCTACTGCTATTCTGGGACTTGGTATTGTTTTCCCACTATTGCTGCAGAAAATGTTCAGCAGCTAATTGCACAGTCAAGTCCTTTCACATAATTTTCACTTTGACAAGAGTAATTAAAAAGCTAAACGGCTCGAGAACCAATTGATTAGGTCTGGAAGCAAAGCTCTGTTTAGGCGATCCTGAGATGCACGTGTATAGAACAGCAAGCGTTCACAAAACACAATTAGGAGTGTGTTCCTCAGTGCTGATGGTTTAGTGTGATTCTTGCCAGATCTCTTTTTGGTTAAATTTGTGTATGTTATATTCATATATATGCTGCACATAAACCGTCCTTTCAAGCGTCAGGAAAATTAACCTTACAGGACAAGTTACAGAGTATTTTCCTTCCATCACCTGTGATGGCAATCTCCAAATAGCTGAAGTTTGCAAATGGACTCAAACACCTCCTGTCATACGAATGAACTACACAAAGCTATTTTATCACTGAATTTCATTTGCTTGCCTTAAAATTGCTCTGAGTTCTCCATAACAGGACTTCTAATATCATTACATTTCAAACTACATAATTGAAATTATAAAGCAAAGGGCTCCAAAATTACTACAAATGTACCAAAATAATGAGCTTATGAACAGTAATGAAATGGAAACTCTCAGAAGCCTGAGGTTACACAAAAACTTAAGAGGTGCTCCCTGTAACTTTTATAATAAAGCTAATATTTCTATTCTTGAAAGAGATGTTGAAAGGGTTTTCTTTAAACCACTTCCTTTTCAGTGAAGTTTGGTCAGTTACTGACTACATATTTGAAAAACTGTCATGAAATGTGCAAGGATTAAAGCTAATGGGAACTTGGAGCAGCAATAATGAGAAATTCCCTCTATGCATACAGGAGAGCAATCAAACACCAGGCTCCTCCTATGCCACGTGATGAGCAAGAAAGTGCTGGTGCTCCTCAAAGCCAACAGCTCTGGCCTCTGTGTCAGTGTGGGGTATTAGAGACAGGTTAGAGAACAGGTTCACGGCACAGGCCACAAACACCCACGAATAAATCTTTGAATCAAGCTACAGCAGCATCTGAAAGAGAGCTGGGTGCACGTCTGCCTGCCTGCAGAGGGGTTTCAAACAATGGAAATTCTGTGCCAGCAGACGGGCCTTGGGTCCCACTCTCTGCAGCAGCACTGCACACCGTTTCTCCAGGCACAGCAATACCTCCGGGACACAAAACCCAAACCCAAAAACTCTTTGGTACAGAAAGCCCAAGTTTAACCTAAATTTTCCTGCACAAGTAAAATGTCAAATCTTTTGAGGGAAGTCAAAGACATAAAGAGAATTGTGTCGTTACATAAGTAAATATGCTGAAAGAAGCCATAGAAGGTTTCACACCTTCACAAATGTGATAATTTAGATGACAAATGTAGCAAATTAAACCCAACTTGTTAGCTAATAGAATATTTAATTATGTACTATGAACAATCACTTACATATCTGTGAATTTAAACAATTCTTTTTGGAAGGGGGGAAACGTTTCTGAGAATGAGGGGGTTTTAGCATCTCAGAGCCTTTCTCCTGCAGTCCCTTCCACCTTACCTTGTTTATAGCTCTATTCAGTAATAGTTTTTACTTGTTTCCTCGATGTCTTAATTTCCTGCAATAATACATCTGCCATGAATAATTAAGCAATGCATTTGCTGCTCACTGAAAGCTGAACAAGTGCTATAAATCAGTTCTGGGACCCTCTGCCAGCACAGACACAATCAGAGATCTGCTAATTTCTTTCTGCAGGTGAGAGGAATGGAGCACAGAAACACTCAAGGAGCTGCTCAGCAGTGCCAGGCTCCCTCTCCCTGGCACTGGCATTTTGGGAGAGTGCTTGTCTGCATCTTCTCTCAAGCAGCAGGACTTCAAAGACTGTTTTGATAAGGGACAGCAAACCTAAATGTTCTATATTCTTCACATTTACTCCTTTCTCACATTCCTAGGCTGTTCACTCTTGTATTTCCACTCCATAGTCAGGAAGAGAAGAGCAGAACATGTCCTGAGTCCCTTCTTGGCACCAAAATGATGGACTGCTGTGGGTTCTTCGCTGTATTTCCACCTTATTTCTCCTGCTGCTTATGGTTCAAATCAGGACACTGCCGGATGGCAGTGAGGAGCTGGAGGATCATCTGTAGTCAGGCCCATTACAGCCAGTGAAGGTTTATCTTGCCGAGTCACACTCGCGCTCAGACAGCAGGGCAGGCTGCATTTCTCACTTTTTTGTATATGAAGATGGAAGATAACAACAAGCTACAAAAACAACAGTGATAACACTTCCCTTCAACACTTCCACTCACACCCGTATCAGGGGAGAGGAACAATAAAACAACTTTCCACTACCAGAACAGGATTCACCTTTTAATTGGATGAGGTTTACAGTGCAATTACTTCAAGATCAGCTGTGGAGTGTATGAGCCTCTCCAGCATGGCAGAGCAGGTACACTAGAAAACTAATCAAGACTGGGTATCCAGCCAGGCCTAAGAAATGTCAGGGTGGCCATTAGAATTCCACATGTCTTAATTTGAGAATCTCCCCAATTTCCTAGAAGGTGCAAAGACTCAAAAATTTTTTAAAGGTCAAAATGTAGAACAATTCATCACTAAATTTCCCTACAAAACAAACCATGTAATGTTCCTGGTTTTAATTCTGTTGACAACAGATTGCACATATTTTAAAAACGTAACGTTTAGCAGCTGTGCTGCCAGTCTGCAGAGTTTGCATATATAGCTGTGATATTACCATACTCTATTATTCATAACAGGCAACAGACTTCATTCTTCATCTTGTGAAAAATAATTGCAGTTTGAAGCTAAAGTCTAATGGCAAAGAAACACCCAACATAATGGCTAGAGTTTCCAGAATTCAGGAACTCATGTAATGGCCTGCATTTTGATTTAAATCAATTCATTAAAAAGACAAATCTCCTCTGATCTGTACTTCTTCACCAAGAAGTACATAGCTCTTTTATGAAACCCAGGAAAGGAAAAGTCTAGCTAGGTAAATAGCTTTTTCTTATCCACAACAAACATGCAATAAATTAACTGTAATCTTTTAACATGAAGCACAAGATACTCCCATCTCATACAGCCCTGGGACCTCACTCAGACACAAATTCATGAGTTGATGTATAGCTATTCATAGCAAGAATGACTACTGGAAGGAGAAGGAAAAACACCTTACACATCTTCCCTTCCAGTACCGTGAACATTAAAAGTGTTCTACACAAATACACATTTTTAATACATTTTCCCTTTCATACGTGTAAATAAGCATTTAGACAAGTTTTAGTTAGAAAATCTTGCAAGACCTACATTATCCTTTGCAATTGTTTCCCAAAGCATTTTGTGCTGCCAGAAGCTGTTTCAATGCCCCCCACCCACCCCAAGAGCTGCTGGTCAGTGCTGTTCTGGACAGCAAAGCAGCGCTGTTTGCCTGGAGTGGCCCATACGCAGACCCTCCAACCTGCTCTGCTGCCCTGTGGGCTGTGTTACACGGGCTGGCACAACCACACTGCCTTCCTTACGAATATCTGACAGTCAGTGCAGAACAGCACAGACGTTTGGTGCTGTCAGAGATGGGCTCTTGCACACCACAGCAACAACCACCAGACACACACCAGAGCCCTGCCTCGGCAAGCAAAGTCCCTGCAACCATCAAAGCTCAGACACTGGCCTCTGAACAGGTGTAAAGCATGGTAAAGTCTCAGGGCAGACAACTACCTACAGATACATACATAACACATACTGAGAGAAGAAAAACAAACCCAGAAATACCTGCTACAATTTGCACAGCTGAGTTAAGTGCATGGCTTCAGAAGATGAACTACACATCGTAACAGGCAAGCTGACCTTTAGTCATGCACAGACGTGGGCAAAAAGACAGCAAACCCATGAGGGTTCACGAGAAAACTGGTGGATGTTTGCAAGTCTCATTCTCCCCTGTATTCACCCACTAGCTCCTTTAGAGCAGAGCTACAAAGTCAGAGAAGGGCACTGAAGAGAACTAAGGACCCGGAAAATACTTTCACACAAAGCTACAGAGTCTGAGGAAAGACAGTGTTTGTCGCTTGAGAGGAGGATGAAAAAGGACAGGATAAAGATATGAAGGTATCAGGTGACCTAGAGAAGACATGCTATGAGACTGTACCTTTCCTGCTTCATAAATGAAGACAAAGAAACATTCATTTTAAAAAATCACACTGTCTGTTCAGAACATTTCTGAAGGAACAGTTTCTGTTTGCATACAAAATTCCACGAATTCCTCTGGAAATTCAATTCCATGCCCAATAATCCTGCATGTCTGTGAGCGTTGCTTAGTGTCTGACCTGAAATTCCCAGCTGCAGTTCAAGCACATTATTTCTTCTCCTAGCAGTGGAGGGGATGGACTCTGACTTCCTCCCAATTAATCTTCCATTCTGTCAGTGGGATGCTCAAGATGAGATGTTTCACCGGAGGCCTTACCCACGTGAGCAGAGCAGAAAGACTAAGGAATGTGTCTTCAAGATGGTACTCCTCATTTCTGCCTGTCACTGTGATGTCTGTCCCCCTCAAAACAGCACTGCTTTGTCAAATCCTGTATGGTTTATGATCCATTAGCACTGCAAGACCTTTCCTGTATACCAGCTGTCTAGGCAGTTGTCTCTCATTCTGTATTTATGTAGCTGATTACTCCTATTTTCAAACATCTATCCACATTTTTCCTTATTGACATGCATCCTCTCAGACAGTTTCACCAATTTGTAAAGATCATTTTGAATTCTAATGGTGTCCTCCAACATGCTTGCTGCTCTTCCCAGCTTGTTGCTGCCTGCAAATTTAATAAGCATGTTCTCTATTCTATCAGAGAGATCATTACTGCAAATGCTGAATGCTACCAAACTGCCAAATACCCACCCTATGAGCAGATGTTTCACAGGAAAAAGTCTCATGAGGGAGCACTGAAAGCTTTACTAAAGATAAATGACATCTACTGCTTCTCCATTCACAAAGCCTGTTAGCCTGTCATTAAAGGAAATTAGATTGATCTGACCTTGACAAACGTACATTGGGTATTATTCCTTTGCCCATGTGGATAAAACAATATTTAGAGTTGTTGCAATTAATAAAGCTTTATAGAAGCAGTAATAAAAGTCCTGTTTCTGAGAACAACTTCTAATTTTACATAGGAAATGGGAACTAATGTGGGTGGGGAGAAAAGGCAAGAGTATGAGATGATTTGGTTTTGTACCTCCTTAAAACATCTAGCATTCACTGGCCATCACTGGAGGCTTACGTTGGAATAATTTTGGGATAAATGGACCTAGAGTCTGACACAGTCCAGCACTTATTGTAACACAAAATAATTCTGCAATTTCACATAAACTTGGAAAACACCACACGGTATACTGCATGTAACTCTTTATATGTTAAGTGGCGTTTCTTAAATTCCACAGAATTACACAGGAAACTCTTCTCACACAACATACTACAGATTATAGACAATGCCAAAACTTTTGAGCTAAGTTTGCCTCCAAAAAAAAAACCAACTTTATCTACAACGGAAGGCTGAGTGTCTAATGGAAAAGATATTGGGCACTGCATAGAGCCTGACTGAACAATACAGGGATTTTGTCTTAATGTGTAAAAAAACCCCAAATCATACTCTGCTCTTAAAATAGGGCTCATAGCTCAAAGACATATGAACAGTGGTGTATTTCAGCATTAGAGAAAAAGAAACCCCAAAACTTTGGCAGTTAAATATGTTAAATGTTCCATGCATTTAGTAAGGCAGAATAAAAGTTCGACAAGCATTGTCAAGAAAAATAAGACCAAGCCCCTGTGGCCTGCAGTACAACCACAGAGCAACTTCAACAACAACAAAAAAAACCCTCTCATTTCCACAACTGCCTCAAGAAACGGATAAATGCACTAGAAAAGGAACTTCATGGTGTCGGTGTGAATTAATTCTCTCTGCCCACATTCCAGGCTGGGCACTGGAGGACCTGGAGGACGCCTCTGCTGTGCACTTCTGGCTCTCGGGAAAGCTGAGATCACAGCGGCTCTGGCTACATTCACAGAATGAATATACAGAAAATTTAGTTACACACGAGCTCACACAGCATCCTTTATACAGCAATCCAGCATGAAATTCCCTTTATAGTATTCTGCAGCCTGTTTTTCTATGGGTCACTCCTTCCACAAATCGGGTTCCATTCTCTCTGGACATTACTACGGACGCGCTTTGGTGGTCAAATGTTTTCACAGACATTTTAGAGTAGAGATCTATAAATAACACCACAGTCAGCTTTAAGGGTACAAAAGTATTTTTCCACTGTCTTTGTTTTTAAGAGCATTGAAAGACAACTTTTGCAGAAAGAACCAAAAAACAAATGTCCAACTCATAAAATACAGTCCGTCAACTTGAACTTTGCCTGAAGACCAAGCAGGGCACATTTCAGCCATGAAACAAACTCATAAAAATCTGATAAAAAATAGGTTATAACTAAGGAACTTTGTGTTAACCCCTGACAAACTCTATGTGACGGAGCATAAAAAAGGATATTGGAAGTCTATATACAGCAAATATAAATGACAAGTCAACAACCAGGACCATTACCTGTTACATCAGACAAGTGTAAAGGGAGCCTTTCCAGGTCTTGGACGACCCTCATCATCCTCCTGAGAGCCATACTAAACTCTGTACTCAGCATGCCAAGAGTGAGAACACTCTGTCAGGACCAGGCATCCCAGTCCTTTAAACAGGAATATGAAAGTATTTGCTTATGAAATAAGTTTGCTTCTCTAAGGGTTTTCCTATGTCCTGGAAAAACTGAAAGCTTCTGCTTGATGATAAATAGGATTAAAATGCACAGTCATCATTGTATCAGTGTTTTAACCATTTTCAGTATATAACAAGAATCCCACTACTCACCATTCAGTTCTTTCAATGAATCTTCTCTCTTGTACATTAAACATTCTGTAAGTACAATACACTGTAACTGCCTTACTTCCAAGATGTCTTTTTTCCCCAAATGCAGGGATTAACACCCTTTCTGAAATCAATGCACGGTAACTCTCACATTTACCTCAAAACACAGAATTTCAGTTTCAAGTTTGAAAACCAAGGAAATGGCCTGTCTTAGGAACAATGCTAAAATGAGAGCTTTGCAACACACACCATCTCCCACTCACACAAGTCCCCAACTTTTGACAAGTGGGTGAAAAGGAACAGCCCCACCTGCCAAGCACAGCTGTGCTAATGCTGAGGCTCAACATGGTTATTATAAGCGGAGTTTTTCAGGGGCAAAACCCCTGAATGTCTAAAGCTGCTCACTATTTCCTGGCCTCTTCAAAACCCCTTTTCAAAACAACCTTTAACAGAAGTAACACAACAGTTGAAGTGTTACTTCACTGTTGTGTTACCTCTGTGTTGATTTGGCTAAAAATAAACACAAAGAAAACACACCGACGTTCTGCACCCTTATAACAAAGAGTGGAGGCTCAACAGGCACTATCTTCTCCCCCTGTGACAATTAACTGCCAAGGGCTCATATCCCTCACCTATGAGGCGAGCCAACAAAGTTATCATAGGCAGCATTTGTAAAAAAACTATAAAAGAATTTGCAAAAAAAGCAGCAAAAGCAAGCAAGAATTCTTAGTGATTCCTTTTAAATCTGCAGTATTTACCAGTGCTAACAGTGGATTGATGATGGTCCTTTCCACGAGACCCTGATTACTTCCAGGGAATCCACCATCAGCTCAAGTAGAATAACCTCATGTATCAAAGACAATCCAACTCTAAACCTCTTCATGACATGCTGAGTTCATTCAAAGCACCAACTCACAATAGTCACCCTTGGTGCAACAAACCCCTGTTGGAAAATGGTGGCATATCCATTTATTTTAAAGTTTGATCAGGTACTACCTGTATGTCTCAGTCCAATCTTACAAAATACGTTCCTAGCATTTCTATTATTAATTACGGGGCGGGGGGAGGAAACAATGAGTAATATATGCAATGAAGGGCCATCTGAAAAACACAGTAGGAGTGCAAAGTCATTCCAGTCTGTACTACATGAAATGGAATATATTCTGTAATTATTTCTTTTTAATACCATGTGAATGCCCCTTATTGTGAAGGCTTAATGTTATGATGCATCAGAGAAAGACAAAACTAACGGACATTCAAAGCTCCAACATTGCAGGCTACAATTCATATACAAATGTAAAGCCATCATCCACTATAAAAAGTGCTTTGACTTAATTCAGTGATCATATGTCAGTAAAGTGTGCAAGGCAAAAGACATTTCTATGACTTAAAAGTTTCAATAAGCACCCTACAGTGTTTTCACACCAATAAAATAAATGAGATTTGTCTCTGGCACAGACAAAGCACTGATTCTCACAAGGGACTAAACACAGCATTCAATTAAGAGTACACCACTGCTTTTCAGTTCCTGATACATAAAGATAGACAACTTACCAGAGAAAAAGCACCCATGAACAGATGCTTTTTCCCAACTCCTTTTTAAACCAGGCATGTTCAACATCAAAAAAGATTGACTAACATTTTGAGCAAACAAATTTCATACTCTTGGTTGTTCACAAAAATGAGCTTGATCATCTTATATTACAGTATCATTCTGAAGCACCAGTATAATGAACAGATAATCAAAGAAACAAAAAAAGCATTCCTATTACCACATCATTGCTTTTTACAACTGCTCAGCTGAAACACTGAAAGCTCCAGCAGATCTTGTACTTTTTCCCTTTCTGACATCAGTACTAGTAATAGCCAGGAGCAACACGACAAACCGTATTATTTTATTGGTTTTCTGGCACTCCTTTCCATCTGCAAAGAATGTTACCATCACTACTACAGGGTATTTTAAATATCTCTCTAAAATACACATAGCAGCATCTGCAAATAGCCACAACTGATTAACATCTGTGAATGAGCGCAACTAACTTGCAATTAGATTTGAAAAGGAACGGGTAAGCTTTACCAAGATTGGTAGTCAGCTATAAACACAAAGGGACAATTACCTTTAAAGAATTACTCAGATGACTAAAGGAGCTGGGATCCAGCAAAATGCATTTTAATGTACTTAGAGGCAGATATTCATGAGCAAAAAAGCCAAGTCACACTAATGAAATACGAGTCTGCATCCTGGGAATCAAAGGTCCAGAAAGGAATTCAGAGGTCACAGTGGAGGACTACATTCCCAGCTGAATGCTGCGGGTAAAAAGGCTGAAGTGCCATTGTACTGCTGGAAAATGCAGACACTTGTCTTGGTCCTGGTCTCTTGACTTTAAAAAACATTGAAAAATCTGGAGGTTTAGTGAAGAACCATAAAAATTATATCTGGTCAGAGGAGCCCCTTTTTCTAAAACAAAAAGGACAAACTTTCAAGTTCTTTAACTCCTCCACTTCAAGTTGCTTCTCCAGGAGATTGCATTAAATTGCAGGAGTCTCTAGCCTTGCTGATAGATGTTCTAATACCCAGTGTCTAAACCCTAAAAATGCATAAATGTAGTTTGAAATAAATACAGATCTGGAGAAGTAATGATTACTTGCCATTTTTACAGATCATACAGTAGATGGGTAAATTCTCTACCATTTAGTTTTCAAATCATGATTTGATAGCTTCCCAAAAGCTACGTGCAAGCTCATCCACAGCTGTTAAAAGCAGATGCAGGAATTACTACTGAGATTATACAGCCTGTGCTACACAGGTCAGAGTAAAAGACTGCTCTGATCTGATTTCTGGCCTTCAAACATATGAATCTACACTGAAGATAAAATTGTAAGCAGGTCGTTCTATCAGTTGTCTGTATCACCAAGCAAATAAGCACATGCTCTCTCAAAGAACAAGTATTAAATATATCATCCCCTCAACATTTGTTACTGCTGGATAATTTACATGGACACTTAAACACGGGAAGTCCCTTGTGCAGGCAAGAGAGGAACTCTGGCTGTGCAGTTGAGCCCAAATGGTGCAAATGGCAAGCGGGGATGCTTAGTCCTGCATAGCAGCAGTGAGGGGCTTAAACAAGGAGCCATAGAGCGGAGGCAGCAGTCAGAGCGTACACCGTGGTCTCCATGCAAACCACTGCCCCCAGATGTCCCTGCAGACTGACCACATGCTCAGAGCTGCCTGAGAGCAAAACCCAGAGTAAGCTTGGCTGCAGTCACTACAGCACCCCTCTGGGTTCAGGAGCCACCACTCACGGAGGGCTCCAAGAGGACAAAAGGAAGAGATCACTATATATTTCTTCTGCTTTTACATCCTCCATAGATCTTTGTACTGACCACTACCGGATGAGGGATTTGGGGCTAAGCAGACCTTTGACCCAGCAGCTGATGTTGATTGATGAATGCTGTTGTCTTCAACAATAAATTAAAAAGACAAATCATCTTGCTGTGATTTGTTGTGGGTAGCAACCCAAACAAATTCATGCTTTCTGCAAGTGCTGGAGCTAAAAGGGCTATAAATACACAAAAAGATCTGTTGGCTACTCGATGTTTGTCCTCACAGCATCCCTTCTACCTTGATGTCTGCAACATTTAGCTATGAGCAGGCTGCATTTAGGTATTTTAAAGAAAAGTGAAGAACCCATTTCTACCTAAATATAGATATTTATATATATGATGAGTAAGGACACCAAAAATAAACACTGCACAATAACTGTGGTTAATATTTCAACCTGTCCCTTAATGACGCCACCTCAATGCCTCAGGTACAGGGGTTTTCCTAAACAGTGTTTTCCATGTTCTTTGTGCTGATGGAGTATGTCAAGCTAGTCAAGGTAGAATTGCAGAAAATTAGTATTTACCTGTGCTGCAATACCTGGATCCAATCGCATCAATTACACATAATCACTACATGCAGTGTTTGGGGACAGGCATGAAACAGGAAACCTGGAAACAGAAACTGATGCAAGGCAGCAGTGGAGAAGCCTCATGTCCAGCTTTCGGGATGGGATCCCTCTGCCCAGCTCTGCAAAGTGGCCATTTTCCAGGCCTGCACAACAGCAAGTCTGTCCCACAGGGTGGCCTGGAGCAGCTGTATTTGGGGTTGAGTTGTTGTTGAGGCATTGTTCAAGTTTTGAAGCAAAAGCAGCAGAGCTGAATCAGGGTTGAGTCAAAAAGAGACAAATTGGTCTTGGGAGCACAAAACAGTAAGGGCAGACAGCAGAATTAGGGGACAAGGAGGATCAAGCACCGTAACAAATGTTCCCTCCACTGCTCTTCTACCCAAAACATCCGGACAGCACTTCAGGTACAATGCAAAATCCCTGGCAAAACAGAGCTCACCTGAAGCTAGAAAGGCCATCTTACTATTCTTAGACTCTTAGACATCACCATATCTCGAAAAAACATCTTAGTACTTTCTTTTCCCAGCCTTCACAAATATCAGCATCCCACCTTTCTATTTTCTTTTTTAAGGGGTCTCCTCAATTCAATTAGCATCCAACAAAAAAAAACCACAAAAAAATTCCATGTACAAGATGCACATCTCTCAGATATAAAGCAACTCTTTCTTTCAGGGGTAGGGCAGCCTTGAGGCACTTCAGACTTAGGGTCCTTTCTGGCCAGGGGTGGTGGGAGCCAGAGCCCTGCCTTGACCACACCAGCTCATTGAGGCACCCCCTGAAATAAAAGCCAAGTCTGCTCTACCTTTAGAAATCAAAAGGTGCAAATTGGTTGTTTACCAGGTATCAATTCACAGGTAATCGGCCTAATTCTGCCTCAGTTCTTTCCTTCTACAAGGTCACTTTTGAAGTGGTTTTATTCCTTAAGCCTTTTGAAATTCTGTGCAAGACAAACTAAAATATACTGCAGTTGGAAAATACCTAGGATGGGTCACCTAGTCTCTTCCTTTGGCAAATGGAACCTGCACCTAGGACTTCAAAAACAAAGCCTAATTTTTAAAAAACCAAGACAACAAAAGACATTGCTATGATTTCTCATGACAGTATTGATTTTTTCCCATTTTCTCTGCATTTTGTTTTGAGAGGGGATTTTTTGTTGGTTTTTTTTTTATTTTATTAGAATAAATGACATTTTTCCAAAAGCTGAACAAAAAGCATCTTTTAGTTTACAATTGCACTGAACATTAACTGGAATCTGCAAAGCCATTTTTTCCATGCACAATCAAAAGCTGACAGACAGGAAAGCACAGAGTGTATAAAAAAGCCCACACAAGCAAGCTGAGAGAGAATGGGTAAAACAGCCATCCTGAATCAGCTCCGAGCTGCTCTAATGGAATTAGGGTCACCCTGACAGAAACACAGTCAGATCACAGAGAAAATTTAATAATTTCTTATTGCAGTCTGTAAAGGCTGGGGAGGATTTGGAAGAGCTTTCTGCCAAATTAGCACTTCTGTATCCACCGTTCATGCGCATGTGCCCCTTCCCACTCACCTTCTCCTCCCAGCACCCCACCAGAGCAGCCAGGAAACCACCACTCCCCTCCTGCTGCCAGGGAGGCACCCAGCGAGCCCCTCTTTTTCTGACACTCTGCCACTCAGTTTAACCTTTGGATGTCCCTTCAATTCCTCATCGCTGACATTCTTCACAGCTCCTGTGAACTCAATTCCAGGGGAGGCACCAGCACAGCCCAGCGCTAATTCCGCCAAGCGATACATGCTCAATCTGCTTTATCGCAGGCGTTAACATCCAGCTTTCTGCCAGCTGCCTGGATTGTCAGGAAGCTGCAGCAGCGACACTGAGATGTGTTACAACAACAGCAGGTGGGGAAGGTAGGGAACACCCAGTCATGGGTGCCCCCTGAGCACCCAGCCATGAGCCATGCTGCTGCCAGGGATGCAGCACAGCCCATCTCCAGCTGTCCTTTCCCTGCTCCTATAAAAAGCAATTCAGGGACTGACTCCTGAAACTCCAGGGAAAACCCTGCTCCCATTGTCCTGTTGCTTATAGTGGAGGAAATGCAGGAATGCTTTGCAGATACAGAGCCTACCTATTCCTCCACTGAATCCAAGCAGCACTGCAATGGGGAGAATGGAATCACAGAGATTTCTTGGGAACAGCCATAACCAGTGTAAATAAATGCTCTTTCACTGAAGCTAACAGGATGCTATGGGGACCAAAAAACTGAGGAGTGTGCACATGGGGTGCTCCTTTCATAGCATCCTTCTAGCTCCTGCTGGGAAGCTCCAGCGTCCATATATTGCCATTCCTTCCCCTTGCCCTTCACTACTGTCCTGAACCAGGACTCTCCAGTGTTGGATTCACTACTGCATCACTTGTCTGCATCACTGATGGCAGGTCATATAAAATGCAGGGTTTAAGGGTGACATTTTACCCCTGCAGAGGCACAGAGCAGGTAGGTCCTTTCACACAGCTCCCAGCCTCTGAGGGTCAGTGGCAAGATTCAGTGGGTAAGGTGATAGAAAAACTCTAAGTTGCTAAAATACACAGAGCAACACTTTCCATCCTAGGAAACCCTTGATTAATCCATGGTGGCTGTAGTGGTTAAAAGGTCGGTGCCCTCCAGACCTGCCTTTCAGATTAGGAAAAAGTAATTCAGAGTCAGTCTGCACCAGAGAAAACGGCATACATACAGATAAACTTACTCCTCAACACAGAAATGTTCCACATCTAAGACACCACACAGAAAGAGAGCCAATTTTGTTAAATTTAAGTATGTGGAAGTATTCCACAAATTAGCAAACCACCTCTACCTCACGTTATCCTCTGCCAAGAACTGTCCTAGGACATCTCAAGCTCCACCAGCTTCTGCACACCTGTGATGTGAGTGATGCTTCTCTCCTTTGCCAGAGCCAGTATAAAGATAATAAATTTCAGCCAATTTTTATACACCTCAGAACTCTAAACAAGTATTTCTCTATGCTAGATTCCAAAATAGACTACAATGTGCGGACATAAAGAGATCTGAATAAGCACCTTTCATCAGCACCAGCAGGCAGCAAAGTAACCTGAGGAAGGAGACAGACGCTGCCCCCAGTTTAACTGGGCAGCTCAGACTCATACAGACCCACATTAATCTGCTCCCTGTGCAAGTCATCCCTAATGACAACAGAAGAAATGAATTTGTATGTTTCTTCACATTCCTCCTTCACTCTTCTCTTCAGCTTCTCTAAATTTGGTCCTTCCTTTCAGTCAAGGACATTTAGGACCCTCCAGTCTGTTTTCTACATTCAGACAGGCTCCTACCAACATGACCACGATCTCCTTCAACTTTCACAAAATTACATTCAATTATAAGCCTGGTGACTAAAGCTGCAGTGAGAAAGAGATGACTGCTGGCAGCTCAGGAGGTGCATCATGGTCAGCTTGGCTCCAGCTCAAGCATCCCAGGAGCCCTGAATACTTTCAGAGGCAAGGAGTATTCACAACTGCCAGAGTCTGTGATGAATGTGCAGACATTTGGACACTGAAAATCTGGCTACAGGTTAAAAAAAAAAAAGAAAAAAAAAAAGGAAGGGGGTTGCACAAATACTTGGGGATTGCCTAACAAATACACACCCCAGGATTATTCAAAAAAGCCATGAAGTTTCTGGCTCTCTGCATAACCCATTCCATAAGACATTCCTACTGTAAGGTGTTTTTAGTAGGCTACCATTAACCATGTTTCTCTCCTCTGGTCTGTCCACAACAGCATTTTGTGCACGTATTTCCCCTTGGCTGGATGGGGCTAATTAAAGCCAGTCACAACAGCTCTATGGTACTACCAGGACAATAGCAAGGACACAACAGCTTAAAGTACGACCACAAGGAAACTGCACTCCAATGCTGCTGAAATATAGGTGTAGGAGAGCTACATCAGAAGGTAAGAACTTGCACCCTCTTCCCCAAGAGCTTTCTCCAACAGCAACTGTCTGCTGACTCAGGAGAGATGTCTCAGTTCTACACAAATTACAAGAGCTGGCAAAAGAACAAGGAAAAAGTAACAGGGATTACTGTGACCCCAATACTTCTGTCTTCCTCCGCCCCCAATTTTCTTTACTCATCTGTACGTGTTAGAAATCAAACTGTCAGGTTTTGATCTTGCAGCTACTACAGAAATTCTTCCTGCACTTGAATAAATTTTGTCAGCCTTTTTAGTTCTACTTGTGCCCCTCACACACACCCTGTTTATCTGCAATGCGCACACTGGGAAATAAAAGACTGGGGGGGAGTTGTCTCTTAGCCCTCAGTGCTTCCAGTACAAACCAAGAAGGTTTAATATTTCTGGAAAGAAATTTTGCGAGGCATTCAGGCTTTCCAAAACCGACTGTTACTTACTGTCTGCTCCTGCTAAAGGCAGCATCAAGCAGCAGAGGATGGCTGCTGGCACAGTGAGTACTGGGATGCAGAAGTTAGGCACCATATTCCAAAGTAGAGCAAGTCCTCTTCAGTCTGAGGCAAGCGGTCAGTACATCCAGTGTTACAGACCCAGACTTACTCCTGCAAATCAAAAGAAGAAGAAAACAAAAATTATTACGACACACAGATTAACTACCAGCATACCAAACTGCGTTACAAAGACATTGTTACAGATACTTTAAAAGAGAAATTTAACTATCTTCCCTGCATGAGCAATAGAGCACCACACATGCCTCCGAATTCAATAAGCTGATTTCAAGGGTCAGGAGGCATAAATGCACCCCTGTCTCCAAGTCTACCTTCATGTACAGTCTGTTTTCTGGCCCATTAATGCATCCCTTTGTTGCTGTTGTTCACAACAAACAGTTCTGAAGCTGCACATTACATACAAGAAACAGTCTTAAGCTCATGTAACTCTTTCCTTCCATGGGCCCTACACAGACAGGGTTGACTGCATATGTAGGAGGTTTGCAGTCAAATTGCATGTGAGGCATAGCTTGGATCATCCAGTTGGGCTGGTGCACACCAGACACGTCTCTGTGGGTTCAAGGAGAAGAAACAGAAGCTGAATTGGATCAGCTGTCAGCTCACAGGGCTACCAGAGTCACAGCAGAATGTTATTAAGTAAAGTGTCTATAAAGAGAAGCTTTACCCAAAGCAAACACCTCAGCTTCAAACTCCCCAAAATGGAGAGGACGACTATCTAAAAGGATTCATGATTGGATATTCCTTCTCCAAAACAAAGAAAATTATCTTGCAAATTGCCTTAACTTGTGCATCTGCTTGAATATTGACAGAAAATTCCTTGAAAACCAACCAAAAAAGGGCAAGTATTAAAAAAGAATACAGTTTCTATGTATCTGCCTTCTTCATCTTTTAATGAGAATATACTCACTGTACTTTCACCTCAAAGTCTAAGGTCTACCTGTTAAAACAGACTTTAAAGGAGTTAGCAAGCCCCATGCCCTCAGTGAGCACACGCAGAAGAGACAGGCGCTCACACTTTCAATGCTAGGCATCTCAGTGCAAGCCCAAGAGTTATTTAAAAGTTGATGTGATTCTCCACTAAGCTGCAAAAGTTACCAAACTTACCAACACAGCGTTATTAGTGAAAAAAACTCATCCTGGCAGATACCAGTCTGAGTGGACCCTGTGAGTATCCTTGAAGTATCTGCAACTGCATATGCTGTTCGTGGCCCAATGCACCACTCTTACTCGTGTTGGCAGACATTTCAAAAACATCTTCAAGACTGCTCTAACAAAGATGTTTTTGAATTTTGCTAGGTTTGGAAGCGTATTGTTTTTTTGGAAACTGCTGAGCTTTTGATGGAAGTATCACAAGTTACAAACACGTCTACTTCTGAGAAAAACACGGTGCTCAAAGAATGCCAGCAATGATCGTGCCTAGGGAAATCCACAAGAAATCCCAAGAGAATCTACCTTGGCAAATATTTACATTGCATAGTACTAACAAACAGGAGATCATGTTTCTTCTCCATTCTGTTACTGTATTTGCACAGTAAATCTTTTCATATGTTATAATATTGCACAACACAGAGAAATCTTTATTTATGCAACATCTTCTGCAGCCAAGACATCTGAAAATACTTTACAAAATAACCTAGTTCTAACCTAGATGCAGAGAGAATACTGATCATCTCATCCTGCTTTTATTGTCTCAATGAGAAAGCATAAATCGAACTGAGTTCAGCAGCAAGATACTGTAGAAGAGGCTCTTTGTACCAGCCACACACTCATCTTTGCTGCCCTCCAACTTCCCAATCCTCACTCTTCTCTCACCAAAGGATACTAAAAGCACCATTAACATGTCTTACATAGCAAAGACAGATACAGGTAGTTGTATCTTTATAGCTGCATGAGCTGTATTCCAATGAGAAACTCTATTCAGTCCCCAAGCAGTCGGCCCAGTGTTAGCCAGCTCCCCAGATACGGCCCACACAGGAATGGGAAGAAATGCCTGGATCAAAAGTGATTATTATGTTTCTAAATTCTGCATGTACAGGGGTAATTTGTGCTGCCTGGAGAAGGGAACCCACTGAAACACTTTAAGCAGCATTACATCTGGCTCAACAGCAGCCAGAATCCTAAGAGGCTACTCCTCCTGGGGAGGGTGGTGGGAAACACCAAGGGTTGAAATTGCTGTGTCAAAACTAATGATGTGTGTCAAACTCTCTAAGGTTAGGACAGAGACTGAGTTTTACAGGTGGTGCTGAAATATCTTAGGTATTTGTCAGACCACATTGGGGATGGATAGCTTTCAGAGAGCTTTTCCTCTTTCATTCACTTCCATTAACAACAAAAGTACCTCATCTAACGGTGTATCTTGAGTGCAGATTGCTCAGAGTCGTGTCAATGGCACCTCCCCAGCCCTCATTCAGAAGTAACTCTCAGGAACACAAAAACCTCAGTTAAAGAATAGGTCTGTCTCTTGATTTCTCTCTTCTTTCAGCAAATGCGATCAAGCTTCTCTCCAATTTCAACAGATTTAAAACCTTCCTCTCCAGCCCATGAGATACATACAGCATGCACTATGCAAAACTGATGAATTGTCAGATACCCTACCAGATGCTTCATAGACTTGATCTTTTTCAACTGTTTAGTGCTCTAAAAAATTTACCATCTGGCAGAAAAGCCAGATTTTCTTATGCCAGACTGTTGTCTGTCCCTCCAAAGTTAATAGACCACCTTTGGCCTTTAACAGGATCAAAATTTGCCACTTCCTCTTTCCATGGCTGCTCTGCTTATGGAAAAGTTGTCTGCATTCAATAATTAAAGAGCTTTAAATTGGAATGTTTTAAAATTTTATAAATCTCAGTAGCTGTCATTCTCTTTTGAAAGTGAAAATATTAAAAAGCTTCTCCCAGTGGTTCAGCTTTCCTGTTTTTAAGAAGGGACAGTGCTCTCTCCCAATGAGAGAACTCAATACTCAAAGCAAGGAGACTGGGTGACAGCTGCAGATCAGTTAACCCTTAGAAGGACCAGTGTTACTCTGACAGTGTTAAACAGCAATCTTGAACCAATACTAAAGGCTTCCTTTCCTGGGGCAGGAGGCAGCCTAGGATGGAAAGCAGCAAAAAACCAGATAGTGTTTGTAGATTTGGTAACAAGCTACACAAACACAAAGTCAGTATTGCTTTGGCAAAAGCAAGTACAACAGCAACTGACCAAATAATGCTTCTACAATTCTTAACGTGTCTTCTCCCCAGCAACCTCATGCCTCTTCAGGTTCCCTCCTGCACCTGGAATGATCTCTTGTGCACCAGATGACCTCAGTCCCTTCACTCAAAGGCCTCCTTTAATCTCACTGCTTTGTCTAGCATCTCACAACTAATACTGCATTTGGGAGCCCAGACATCATACAAGAAGGTTTTTCAAAAACACATATACATTCTCATTTCTCCTTCTGCATCTGGTCCTGGCAATATTATAAACTCTAGACTACATAACCCAAAATTAGGCTGAGGCTAAGCACTCCAGATGGCTTTGTAAAAACAGCTTTGAGTTTAGCAAGCTAAACTCCTGCCTCTGCTCCAAACTCAGTGTTAGAGCTACCGAGAGTTAGTTTGGCAGAAAACTAGAAAGCAGGAAAGCACAACAAAAAACTAGCAATCTTCATTTAAATATATCAGTTTTTGCGGTGGGGCAGGTGGATGGAAAAGAAGCGGTCTTGAGGACATTTTCTGAAACCTACATGGTTTGATTCTTTCAGACAGGCAGAAAAAGCTGGACTCATTTAAAACAGAGCCAAGAATACCAACAGCTCATATGGTACTAAGAAATTCTGGCAATGAGTATGTCTCACAGGAGACTGCAAAGAGATTAGAAAAAGCAGTCAACTTTAAAGAGTCAAGAGGAATTTCAAACCAGCACTGAATAGCTTATGTCCTCTATGAACTCTTAAGATAAACTGAACTGAAACAAGTGTCACATGGGTGACACGCACGTGCAGGACTGGCACGGTGAAGAAAAGCATCCCCAAAGCAAGCCTGCCCATTCCAAACCAGGGACAAAAATACTGTGCTAAAATCTCTTTTTAGGTTAAGCTACTTTGCAACCCAAAGAATCTAAGAAGTCAGCACAAAAAGTTCCCTCCAGGAACCCCTGTACATCCACAGAACTGCCAGGTTTCGTTGTGTGTTTGAGTACTGACACTGCCTTTGCTGTAAAACACGGTTAAGAGACTCTGGAGAAGCACAGGGTGGGAAGGTGAGCCCAGTGCGTAAGCAATGTCCTTATCTGATCTGGAGATATAACAGTGTCTTTTCAAAAAGGAACCTGAAACAATTGTGTTTGTTTTTCAAGATGGAAACTTCTTGAGTATTCTCAAGGTGAGCCCAAGGATGCAGGTCGGAAAATACCAACAGGGCACCAGTCAGATGATGGTAAAGACAGAGCTGAAACTACATCCGCTTCTTCCCACGTTACTGCATGTGCAACACATTTTCCTTCTGGACACCTACCCACTACTTAATATTTTACACAAGTACCTGAAGGGAAACCAGTGCTCCAGAGGGACCTAAGGAACACAATACCACCCAATCAACTCTGGGGTGTCACACCAGCGACAGCGATCATGCACCACACAGAGCAATAAGGCAGCTCTTTATTCTTGCTAAAAGTGAGAACAATAACTGGCTACAGCTCAGCTGCTTCACTTTTGTACATAATGCCTCATCTGTGCTCAGAAGGAGGAACAGGAAAACCATGACACACCATATAACTCCAGATCATCATATTGCACACATTAAAAGTTGTAGAAGCACAGTTACACACAAGCTAATGACTTTTGAATGTTTCACTTCACTACATTAGTATTCCTTTAGCATAGATTTCTTTGTGCTTTTCTGCGAGAAATATTATATAAAGAGACTTGGGGAGTACAGCAATATGGCCAAAAAAGACAAAATGAGTCTCATTTCACTCCGAACTCCCACATGCAGGGAATGTATTAGAGATTCAGTGGGGAGATATATGAAGATGGCAACGATGGCAACACTAGAATAGATTTAGGGAGGAACTTCCTATAAACTTGCAATATAGTAAAAAGGCCAAAAGCTAAAGAGACTGCCACATGAGCAATGGTACCACCTCTGGGACCCAGGTGTGAGCAGGCCCAGAGGATCAATGTGGTGCTCTCAGTTACAAGACTCTCAAACCATCTGGAGAGAAGGGATGAGTGAAGCAATTCAAGAACCAGGAAGGATAAAAATCTCTGTCAAGTCACAAGCACTAGACAGACTGGCTAAGGATTTGATAGCTATCTGTAAGTACATGAAGGATACAAAACAGCAAGAAAGGTGTGGAGGAGTATAATTAGCCATGAGCACATAACTGTGAGAATGAGACAAAGCAAAATAAAGTGTATGTTGAATATTCTCAGTAAACAGTCAAAAAAAAAAAAAAAAAAAAAAAGGAAAGAAGGAAGCACACCCCTCCCCAGAAGTATTTTTCCCAGAAGGAAAATGTTTCATCACCTGTTTGGAAAGAAAATAAAAATGGAGTAGGAAAAACGAAAAGAAAACCCAAAATATCCCATAATCTGGGAAAATACCCTAAAACAAACCAAGAAACTAACACAGGCAGATTGGTATGAACCAATACATGTAACAGCAAGAACAACTCAGAAATACTTTAAAAAGATCTCCTTATTTTGACAAAGCATGAAAAAGTGAGAAGTGTTTAAGCACAAGCTGGCCCAGCTACAGGTCACTGTGATCCTGAACATGCTATCTCAACTTGACCCAAGGAGAGGGGCAGAGCCACTTTTAAGCAGAATACAAGCACAACTTGAATATTCCTGCCACCTTTATTGGCTACATTTGGTTCTGAAAACATTAATTTCTGAAGGTGTCATTGCCTGCAGACAATACTAGATAAGAAAGAGGAATTTTTCCACTGGAACAAGGATTATGAAGGGCCCCGTTAAATATCTATGGAGATAAGTTAAAACATCCACTTAAAATATAGATCAGCCTTGAGCCTCACAAGCCCAGCTATCACTCAGTGAGCACTAAGTACAGATTGCTGTACATCACCCTACCCAAGTGTAAAGGCTCCTAATGCCTGCTGTAAAGTCTCCTTAAAAGAAGTAAACTATTGCATATTGGCCTTTCAACAGAGGTCTTTTACATTTACCGAACAGGCCCAGCAGTGCACACAGATGTATCAATTACAGATCCAGGGCAGTAGAAAGTCCCACAAAAAATAAAATTACACTCACCTATTCCTAAACTATCGGCGAACTCCACTAATGTGAAGAAAGGTGCTCATGAGTCAGACAAAAGCAAGAATTTCCATGCTTTTTCTACAAACTACTGTACACATAACAATATATTCCTAATACAAAGAGCAGTGCTGTAACAGGCTTGATTGAATTCAGCACGACAGGAAACACTGGAAGGACTAAAATAACAAGTTATTTTAAACCCTCTAAACCCAACTCCAGGGCATTAAGTTCTGCCCATGCAGGGTGCAGACAGGTGGTTTTAACTCAGGAGAGGGAGAGCTGAGAAACATGGTCCTTCTGGGCTTGTTGCTTACAACACACCACAGCTGAGTGCTATTAACTGTACAGCTGTGGTCCTGTCATTCCTGCATCTGGTTCCAGCAGTGCCAAACATGCTGGTTCTGCATCTCTCAGACTGACAGAACATCCCAGACAGAGCAGACCTGAGATCCACTGAGCACGAGAACTGATTTTAATCAAAACAGCAAGAATGCAAATGATTGACCAGATGAGAGATAATCTGTTCTTCCATCCCTTCAAGGATTTTTATGGTGTCTGCTGGCTTGAAGCCAAACTAAATCCTAGATCAATTCTAATTCAAAATTAAATCAGTTTCCTCTTTGTAAGAATGCTTTTGCTCTATCGACATATCTACTCAGTTTCCGTAGAGGTCTCTGTGTAGAAATTTTTCAGAGACCTCCCAGAATCTGAACAAGCCCTTTCTCTATCTAGCTTGGAGGTTTTGAGCAACTTCTAGAAATTTTCCTTTGCAGAATCCAAGTTGGACCCTCTGAGAACATGGTCTTCAGGTATGGTGTTATTTTCTCAGTAATTTTTGCTTCAACCAGAGTACAAGGTACATAAAGAACTTTCTTCGGGGGGAAGAAAAAAGGTTGTTCTTTTTAACAAAAAATCCCTTACTTTTGCTGAAAGTTCAGTTCTGTTTTATGTAACATCATACTATTGGGGTCTGCTCACTTAATGCCTTTCAGATTAACAGCTTATTCTAAATCTGCTTTTGCCAAGACCTCAATTTCTGGAATTTGCTTAGCTTTTATATTTAGAAATACTGGGTACAATACTAGTACCAAGTCTTCTACAACATTTTCAGTGGTTAAAAACTGATGCAAAGTAATAATTTCCCTTTGTGGCAGCACACTCCTCTTCCTTAACTGCCTTCCTTAACCTCCCATCATCCACCAAGACAAATTTTCACACAAGACAATGGCACTGATTTGCCTAAATTATTTATCTTCTCTGTCTAGTCAGCAGTTCTTCAAAGCCCACCTTGGATCTTTCAATTTTCCTTTTATACTCGTTATACTTTATACACTCTACTACTGATGAATGGGAGTTTGGTTTCCAAATTTTCACCTCAAACATCTTCTCAAGCCTGCCACCTACCTGGAGTGAATTACTCCCAGCTAACTGCTTGCTAAGTTAACTGCTTTTCCCAGTTTGCTTTCCTGTGTTTCTCTATTGATTTCAAACCACATCAAGGAACTGATTCACTCCCCCTTTGCACCCTCCCTTCTTCTTTGCCACTCTTACTTTTTCCCATTATAATATTAGGGATGCTTTGAGTAACTAGTTCACTCTCTTGTAAGTTACCCTTCCCAAAGTTTACCATCATTCTCAACATTTTGATCTTCTTGGCCCCTCTGAGCTCAATGATGTATTCATGCCCTACATTCACCGCAGTCACGGCTGCTCATGAAGATGTATGTGAAGAGCCCACAAACACCTTCAACCTCGTTGATCCTGCAGCAGCTTGACAAAGACAGGAGTGATTAAATAATCCTGAGCAACTACTCGTGTCTGCAGCTATTTTAAGCTGGGCTCTGGAAAAAACACACACGCTGGTGACAAACGCCCCACCCACTGTCTCGCAGCCACTGTCACACACGGCAGTCGAGTAAAAAAGGACTTCCTGCTTTGATCCTGCTCACAGAGACAATAATCCTTTTCCACAGGTCCACCAAGCGCACACAAAATGCCAAGTTCTCAAATACATCTTGGCTGCCATCCTTTCTAGACATGGGCACCACCAGCTGAGGAGCAGCACAGCTCCATCAGATGGGATCCGTGTCCATCCCAGCCAGCCCGTCAGCCAGCACTAACCCACGCAGGAGAAGACAGCAGCAGGCTGCCACGGGGCTGGCTTCTTCCTAATGCCATCATTTAGCAGACAACTTATGCCCTACTGGAGGGTTTATGTGTTCAATTAAACTTCCTGTAATTCTCATCTTGTGAAACTATGAACATTTTTAATGCTAGATTTTGGAATTATTCTCTCCTAAAGGGCTTTGAAGTTAATTATATCATAGTTGTTATTACTGTCTCAACCACAGATACTGCTTGAACCCCATTATTGTGTGTGTTACTGAGGGCTAAAATAAGAATAGCTTCTGTTTCGGTGTGCTCTGGAGCTAGCCTTTTCTGCAAACTGCTTCTATAACCTTTGCCCAAACATTATGTATGCTCAGTTTATACGCAGGTAGTTAACAGAGACCAGTAGGGTAAACGGACTTATTAAATTTATTAAACTGAATTCTCTCCATGCAGAACGCCCCCAGCATCCTGCAGTTTGCTGGCTCTGGAGGCATTTTGGCATTTGGAAGACAGCACCAAGAAACTCCCTCCACAACTAATAAGCAGGAACTATGAAAGCACAAGTTTCATGCAATTGCCTTCTGTATGAAAAATGAAAACTGTTTCTGTAACCTCTAAAGAAACCAAGATGCAATCAAGCTTATTGTAATAAGATGCTAAATTTATGATTATTTGTTTTTCTTTTTTCCTTCTAGTAAGGCCCCCTAGCTTTCTTTCTCCAAAAGAGAACAACCTCTGAGGTGGCATATATGACACAGCACCTAAGCCATATTAAAGGGATGTAAATAAAAAAAGCTCTAGGTGTAATAAAATGCTTATTGAAGATGAAGAAACCAAATGTCTGTGAATTGACAAATCTTGAATTAATGGTGCCAAGTCAATCTTAACTCTTAGTACAAAAATTTCTGTTCCTAATTTTTTATTCCAAACTACTTCTCTCCTTCAGTAGCACTTCAGGCTAAAAATTAAATTCAGGTTTTTTGCCTCACATTCTGTACAGTAAAACACACAAAACATATACACATCAGATTTTGTCTTACTCAGATCTGAGGCTGTGTGTTCAAAATTCTTTGATGGAAGAAAATCAATTAATATATTGTACAAGTCTTCTTTGTTTGTCAGATCAAAGCAGTAGTTTCCTAGTTACTTCCTGTCCAGAGGGACTGAGGTAACAGCTGCATCAAGGCTGCAAATCCAACACTTTCTGGACAGACCAGCCACCTTCCATCTTTCATGCCACAAAGCAAATGCCAGGACTCTTCAAACAGGCCAAAATCTGATTCCACACTCACATTCTGCAAGTAAATTCTTATGTGGGGACCACACACAAGTGCTGAGCACTTAGAGGCAGCAGGCAGGAAAGCTCCACATGGCTGTGGATCCGTGCTGCCTAACACCTTATCAAGGATGCGCAACCTCATCTGCTTTGGGTTAGAAAGATCAGAAAAGGTGGGAAGGCTAACAATATTCTGCACATCTTCATGAACCTGTAATAATTGCCTTTGCCAACCTCAGAAAGGAATCCAAAACATAAAGCAAAAGTAAACATTATTACCTCTCAGGTAAGTTGGGTACATCACCACCCCTACACAGCGCTTGCTGCTCCTTGCATGATCCCGAACCTCCCACAGACCCTCCTCATGCACCATAAAATCCATGCTAAATTTATCACAGATTATGTGCAACTTTGCTTTTTATATCCAACAATTTTCTGACTACTAGAAAAGGCATGCTTTGCTAACCAAGGGTATTCGGTCCATGGCAGTTATGTAGCTACTTCCAATGGTTTTGTTATTTCTGCACCAGAGAGGCAGCAGGAGAGATCAATTCTCACATTCAGTATAGCACACACATGGCACAGATAGAGAGATATGGGATAATCTTCACCTCTTGGTGGTCTTCCATTACATCCTATGGCTCTAAAATATTTAAGTTTTGCAATTCCAACTTAAGTAAAGTATTCAAAGGAAAAAAAGGCAAACAAACAAACTAATTTCAACATCACAATACTTCTGCTTCCATAAGACAGTAACTTGCATTTGATTTTTATAATTCAATCTTAAAAAGCTCCTGGTCTTCAAACTTTGAGAGCATTACCTATGTAACTCAGATCTTTTAACTTCTATGTATTCTCTTTACCAGGAGAATGGTCCCATGCTAATGGTCTGAGTCAAGATAAACCCAAATTCTAATAAAAGACCAACCTAAAAAAGAAATAAATTATGTACCTCACACAAAACTGCCCTTTTCTAATGGAGACTTCTGCCAATAGCAGATGGAAAGACCTTTGAAAAATAAGACATCCCATATGCCATCTGCAGCAACTTTGAGCTTTACTATTGAAATTATTCACTCTTTTCTTCCAGGCCTACACCTTTACATGACCTTGAGTAACACATAAAGAGGATAATACATAATGTGCAGCTTCTTGGGATACTATTCAGTAAAACCTAAGGAAAGAAAATTACTGCTGGCTGTTTTTTCAATCCATTCATGCATTAGTGTGCTGAAACGCATACTTGGCGCCGTTGAAATCAGATTCAATGTACGTTTTAGCGTACTTCGGAGGAAAGCTATTTTAATTTTGTTAGTTGCCAGAATGCAAAATCCTGAAGGAAAAAAAGCTTACAGGAGAAAAACAGAACAGATATTAAAGGGGAAAGACATTACGTAGCCTGAAGAAAAACAAAGGAAAGCTTAAGGAGAACCAGGTTAAGCACAGCTCGAAGAAGAGGAACAGTCCCTTTTTCCTCCACACGGCTGATACCGGCGTGGGGCTAACAACACAAAATGCAGCACCTTGTTCATCAAATCCAAACATATTAAATTAACAGCGGCACAGCAACTCCTCAGCTGCCAACAAACAATGGCTCTGAAGCTCTTAGGAATGTATGGGGAATATGCTCCAAGTTTTAAGCATTTACTTTTGGATATGCAATGCCACCAGATGTCCAAGCTTTTTCTTACCTGCAGACTAATGCATCAAAGTGGCTTTGATGACATTCCGTCTGCAAGCTCGTGTGCTCCAAGCTTGCAGCTGTGTGACCATCACGTTTAGATGTGCGCCCAGCCCATCAAAATGGACCTGAGCCAGGCGTGAGGAGAGGGGTGGTTTTACCCAATCAGCAAGAGCACACAACACCACGTTCATGCCAGTCCTGTGTTTAGTCAGGCTACAGAAAAGCAGGACTAAGTCATCCGATGCCAGAGCTCATATCCCTGGCTGCTTGACCTCCAGGCAGTGCATGGATTCTGCATCACTCAAACCTGTGTTGGTTTTACCCTTGTGGGTTTTAATAATTATGCACATACACAGAGAGCTTGCAATCAGTGTACTCTGAATTAAATTTTAACCAATAAATGAAGTATTAAAAGCCACAAAATTTTTTATAACATTTTAATTGTGTATTACAGAACTCATCTGGTAACACCTAATTATAATTCTAAATGAGCAGCAATTAACAAGCTATTTTACGGTGCCTAAGTCCAAAATAAACAAGGTCAGGACAGTCCTGCAGAAGGAGCTGCTAGTATGCACACTGCTGAAGGGAGGCCAGTCTATGCTTGGAATGCACTCATTCCCCAATTTCTGCATCAAAGCATTAAATTTTAGAAAGGGTAGGGAATACCACCCATCAAGTATAGGACTTGCTGTACCACTGGATCCTTGTCAGGAAATGGACAGCTCTGCTCCTGGCATAGCACGCACAATGCCAGTGTAAGTTCATGTGAAGCGACACATGCCAGCACTGAGTCACTGATGGGGAAAGTCTGAGCAGGTCCAGTAGAATCAAGTGCTCTCACCCATCTCATGTAGCAAAGACCCCAAAATGGGATGGGTTGAGGACAAAGCAATGAAGGAGTTTCTCTTCTTTACACAGAAGCCACAACACTCCCTGCAGTAAAGGCAGCCCACCTGTTGCTTGACAAAATGAGTTCGTCTTTCAGAATCATCCAACACTTCTGAGCAGGAGAAAGGTAGATACTGCAGACAGAGCCACAGATTTCATGTTAGAAATTCTAGGACATTTCCCACCAATCTGGATGCTCTCCCAGAAACTTCTTGGAAGAATCTTGTTTCTTTACTCCATGGCTAGTAAGTCAAGTCCTTCTACCTGGTAAGCATCCACTGAGTGTTCCAGAAATAGTTATAGCAGGGAAGCACCCCACTAGAAGCATTTTAGGGGTCAACCAGCAAAGGTTCAAAGCCCAGAGGCTTTATTTCAGAACGTATTACTCTTTGCTGACAGGCTGGGTTTAAATTTTATTTTCATATTTTATCCTTTAAAAAGAAAAGTTCTTTGAGAGTTGAAGTGTGAGGAAAAAAACTCATCTTAAATCATATGCAATGTACAAGGTAATTTTCTCATTTCAGAGGGTAGAGAAGGTTTCTGAAAAGGGCTTTGAGACAGACTCATACATCTGTCTTTCCTTTACCATTTTTTCTGTGTCTTCTAATGAAAATTAATCTCAAACCTCTTCCATGAAGAACATGGGCCTTCCTGACTATAGGGGAGAAGGCAACAGAACGGGAACTTGCCTGATGCAGCTGGTATCCTCTCTGTCTGTGGGAGCAATGCATTAGATATTTTGAACTAACATTAAAGACATGGAAACATTTGGAAAAGTGTCAATGATCAGCTTTTTAAGCAAAAGAACAAAGTACCCAAGGCACTGTCAGGGCTAGATTAGCAATCCAACTCTAGAAGATGCTGGCAACAGAAAATGTTCTTTATGTATGCAGGTGGTTTATGAGAAATAATTGGTGTGCAGCCCTTTTAAAAAGAAAACATGAAGGAATTTAAATAGCTATCCCTCATGAAGCACTGCTGTTCAGAATAAAGCTTATTCTGTCCTCCAAGCTCACAGACAACATAATTCCTGACAGATTAACCTTCTGGGTCACACTGAGGACACTGGCAGTATAAAGCTGCTTAAGGTGCTGCAGATTCCCCACCACTCTGGTGTGCTTCTGTCCTACCCACAGAAGCACTAAAGCCTCACACTAGATGGGCCATGGTGGCATAGATCTCCGTGAGAAAGTATTCTGGGCTTGCTCTTCCACCAAGACTTACAGGCTTCAGACAGTCAAGTCAATCTGTCTTTGTCCAGATAACTCTGCCTGCGACCTGGCAGCTCCTAAGGAAACCAGGCTGCCCTTTAGTCTGATAGAATTATAAAAAATACAAAATAAAAGTATGTCTCTTCCTTGACAGTGTTCATTAAAAACCAGTTAAGACTCAGGGTTAGCTGAACCAAAGGGACCATCCCTGGCAATTGAATCCTTTCTGAGCAAAGGCAAGAGGAGAGCTCCCAAGGGCTGACAAACATCCCTCTGTACCCTTCTCTGCCAGCAAACATGGAAAACCATATCCTTTGATTACATGACAAAGCTTTTGGATACACTGTGGTGCCTATCACTTACAAGCTCACCACTGACCACCAGACATTTAACCATTGCAACATGCCTGTCCTGACAACCTCCTCCAGGAAGGGATCCACAGCAGGACTGGGCCCCAAGTTCTGTTAGGTGTTCAGCTGCAAGATCAATCCTGACTGTACCATGGTTGGGAGGAGGGGCACCCTTTCAAGGGCCTGGCAAACTCCATCACTCAGCCTGCAAGCGCCCATCCCGCAGCTTCCTCCAGAGCCTTCACTGCCCAGCTGTACCAGCACTGCAAGTGGAGCCAGCAGGACTTCATTGTTTTCGCTGTGTAAATAGGGAAGGAAAAGCTGATCAAACCACTGCCTGAAGGGAGGATGCACCAGGACGGCCAAGTGAAACTACAGGCACAGCAGACTCAGAGGCAGCAGCCACTGTTAAGACCAAGAATGAATAACTACCAATAGTTTTTTGCATGAACCAGGCAAAGCTGATTATTTTTTTCCAACAGACCAACTACCCTGGGAAAGCCCACCATCCCCAAAACCTTTTCCATCAACTGTCCAAAAGAGCTGCTTGCAAATTACTAGAGGCACAAAAGCTGCAGACACTTGGCTCTTTATCTTTAAAAGCATTCTACTCAAATTTATCACACTACATGCAAGTCAAACTTTATTTAGCCGAATGAGAATCCTATAAGCCCCTTTTTCCTCACCAGAGAGTGAGAACAAGTAGAACAGCTAGTGCCTTCTTGCTTTACTGAATTCATTATATTAAACCAAAAGCAATGTCATCTTAACTTGAAAGGACTTTTAAAAGAGCTTGAAGCAATTCTGCTGCTGCAGCATTTTTATATTTTGGATTAACTACAAGCCCTCTTAACCCTTCTAAGTTTGTAACAGCACGTACCTATTTCCTCCCAAGCTTTCAAAGCAGACAGCAATCTCTGAGCTGTTAGCAAGCAGAGAGTTAAAGCACACACCACATACAACTACTGTAATTTGACTCCTCTACAGGTTAAAGAAGCCTAAGTTTTAGAAATTTTTGTCCACAAGAAAGGACCTGCAGAATCTGGTAAATTATCTCAGACATTCCTCATGTCTCATGTGCAATTTCCCTGATTAATAACCCAGGCTCACAGGGGCAATGAATAGGTCAAAATCCTACTAAAGGCGACAGTGCTAAAATATTACTAAATGTTACCTTTAAAACATTTCCAATTAGCATTAATATAGAAAGATTTCTATCAAGACACATTCTGTAAATTCATGATTATCATCATGATGTCTTAAACTCTTTTTCAAACAAGAGTTTTTGACCTTTTTTTTTTGCCAATAGTGTACAGAAGCTATAGAAAACACCTTAGCAGCAACTTTCTTGAAATGAAATATTATAAAAAACAACCTGCTACCAATAACTGGTTCTGTTTGATGTAGTTTGTCATTTTTCTGGACAGCTGAAAGCCTTAGGCAAATGTGCAGGGAAAAACAGTGAACCATCTCATCCATCTTTTGTTTATTAAACCCTGAGTTTATTCAAGTGGCTTTGAATCCTGAACTACACAAAGTCTTCTGAACCACTCCACGCTCAGCAATTGAATCTAGGGGGGCAGAGAGAATGCAAAATGTCCTTTACGTTTATTAACTTCTGGAGAAAGCATCAGATAACAAACCCCTTCATCTCAGCTCACACAGCTGAAGAACAGTGAGAAACAACAGTGGCCAGGACCAGACCAGCTCCAGTATGGTGCTACCAGAAAATCCTTGCCAGGTGCTTGATACAAACCCTGCTGAGAGCACCTCAGTCACTCCTGGGCTCTCTTACCCTGCCTGTGGGGGACACCATTTACAAAACAACCAAAGAACCGTTAATAAGCACTTTAAAGCTTTTTTCTGGCCGCTGTGTTTTCAGAGCAACGGCTGCATCTCGGGGACAGCCGTACGTGTGCTGGAGATGAAAGGTTGCCAAGCAGTGCCAAGTTATCTCAGACTAATAGTATCTAGGGGAGATGGAGGTGGACTGAGTCATAAGATCAAACTGCAAACACTCCCCGTTCAACACGAGTTTGAAAAGGGCTGTCTTTACTCTGTCCATTCACAAAAACACAGGGAAGAGAAAAGCCATTTTTATATACCGAACAGTATTACAAGAGTGCCCTAGAGGCTGCTGTATCATTCATTTTCATACTATATTCAATAAAAATACACAGTTCTTATTTAGATTAAGCAGGTGCAGCAACGAGGGGTCTTGCAGCAGCATTTAAGACCTTGTTGAGAGCATGCCCTGCCCTAATCAAGGCAACCGGCCTAATCAGGAAGCCGACATGGCCAATTTGACTGCCAATAGGTCTAGCCACAGAGGTCCCATACATCATTGCCTACGTCTGCATTTCCCCTCCCATTGCTATCTTCCCTCATGCATTTCCTAATGCTCAAGTGTATACCAAGACAGTTGAAAGGATGCAATTTGTAATCTCAATTAGGCACATGAAGTAGCCAAGTTGATTAAGAAAGAAGGGGCCTAAATTAGCTTACTGCCCCTTTACAAGAATTAATTTCTATTCCAGCAGTGCCAATGGTGGTGTGTCCAGTCCAAACACATAACAAGGTAAACAGATGCACTCAAGAGAGACTGACATTTTTCACGTGGCATGGCAGGGGAGCTGTGTGCCTGTGAGGGTGCATGCACTTCAGCCTACCTGATCCATTAGCACTTGGTCAATGACAAGGAAAGTACAGCCTTTCCTTCCCTTAAGTAAGACACTAATCTATTACAACTCTACAAGCTAGGGTAATTAATCAAAAGTCTATCATACCATATAAAATGAAAATGGCTCCAAGATGTGCCTGTTCACATCAATTAATTATTAAAGGAGCATTAGCTGAAGCTTTTCACCTGCCATTTAAAAGTTCAGGCTAACATGACATGACATGCATACAACCGCTGCAGCACAGTCTACACCTTCATTCACCCACCCAGCTACCCGGCTTGTGCCTGTGCCTGCTCTGCTTCTGCAGACTGGTTCCAGTAAACTCCAAGAGCAACCAGAGCCTGCATGCTAGGGATGCTCAGTATATACAGCTGGGAAAGCACTGTGGGGAGTCAGCAGGTAGCCCCTCCAAACGGCAATCGCAACAAGCATTTGCACATGTTTGCCTGACATCTCCTCTTCTGTATCAAAATAAAGTCCTCAAGCAACAAGGCAAGAGCTTGGTAAAAGGTAGCGCAAGCATTCCTAGAAACCACCAACCGTGTTGTTTTCAGCTGTGTTCGTGCTGCTGTAATCAATGGAAGCACTTAGCAGTGATGAGCACATACCAGCAAGAAGAAACACCCCATCCTTTATGCCATGGTTGTTATCTTCTTCCAGACCAACCAATGAATCAAGATCACTGACTGCACTAGGAGGCGAAGCATTGGGAGGGCTGGTGCTTAATTAAGCTGAAGTAAACACACCCTGGCTCAGGAGCAGGCTAGAGTCACCTCCGTAGCACATAAACCAAGAGCAGACGAGAGCATTGCAGCATCAGATCTGTTCATATTTCTACCACTTATGACCCAAGCTTTATTCTAATTGCACAAATTGAAGAATGATTAGCAGTTGTGCGGACATTAAATGCCCTGCTGATGTAACCAAAACAGATTTGCTTTATTCAGAACGATTACTTAAGGCCATAGCTCTGAAACTAGAATGAATCAAAACAAAACATACATTAAAAACACAAAGCATCACCTCATAAACGAGGGGGATGGCGAAACAGCCTAAGTAATAATTTAAAAGCCACACTCTAACATCATGCTTTCTAAAACTGGAGATGCAGGCATCTTTTTCATGAAACACCATAAATCCACTACAGTGGCGTTCTCATCCTTTACAATCTCTAAAATTAACTTTTATGCATATGAATACTGTTGTAAGGCATGAGAACCCTGTCAGGGTGCCCCAGCCAAGTTATCTTCAGTTCCTTATCAGGGCCTGAGGAATGCAAGCAGTTCTAAATTGGGAACGAAGACGGTAAAAGAGAGAATAACAAAAACAGGTGAAGAGGGACTGCACCATCCTGGACTGAGACCAATCAGGTGTCCTGAAGGGTGCATGCACAGCGCGTGGACAATGCGGGAGACCCAATCAGGTTGTGCGTGATCGCATGAACTACAGTTGTAGAAATGCATAAGAATGGAGTGATGTAAACAATAAATGGACTCTTGCGAAATCACATTGATTCGTTGTACAAGGGTCCCGTGCTCCCGCAGAATACTAACAAAATTCACCCCACCTATGTTTTGCACCAGGCTTCTACGTAAGACTTCATATCCAATTTTATGATAAATTTATATTTCTGCTGAGAAGTGTTATGCACAAGTCAAGATCAGCAGAAATACTGGGTCAAGTTAGACATCAGCTTCCACGAGCTGTGGGAAGTGAGTGGTAAGTGCACCTCTGACAGACCACAGCTGCCTGTGCTGAAACAATTTTACAGTGCACTCCCTAATAAACTACCAAACAGGCACCAGCTCTCCTCGTGTCATTTGGAAATTAAATAGTAAGCTACAACTTTAAACATTTTTGCCTCACCTCCCATCTCTCACAGATGCTCCTCTTCACAGCTTATCTCCAATCGGAACAGTGAGAAACAGGGGGGACCCCAGACTGGCTGCCAGCCAGCCTTTTCAGACTTCATTTTTAATACCATTACCTATGAATACATTACATCTACTTGGCCTCCAGTCACTTCATTAACCCTGGCAGCAAAGCAAGTAACAAACACAGCTAACAATACCTACTTGATAAGAAAGCCTCACATTTTTCCTTAGCACTTCATCTGAAGAGGTAAATCTCGGGAGGTAAGTTTGTAGCTGTTAACCAGCTATTTCCCTCTCCCCACAGAGGAAGAATTGTGTTTTTCTCTGACAGCAGTATATGATAGTACTGTCATTACAGCTGTTTTAGAACAGCTTTAAACTACACTTGTGTTTCAGAACTACCTGCCAGAGCCCTTGTTCAAAACTTTCATCTCTCAATATATTGTTTCAAGGGAAGCTTTTAGTTTCAACTGTCCAAGTCATCAAGTATACAAAAGAAAATGCATACTTAAAGGTAGATGATACAAACCCACTCACTGCATTCCAAATACAATTCACAGGCTCCTTCCCTGGGGCCTTCCCAGACTGGATGACCAGATTTTGTCTATGCTATGAGATGGCAGCACAGGGTTATAAAATCTCAGAAAAGGTTCCCTAAAAGCAGGGATGGGCCAGTGCACCAGATTTTGTTAGGCTTCCTCTGCACTGAGATTGCGGCCTCAGCCTCAGCAGCTGTGACTCCCCAGATTTTACTTAACCAGCAGATCTCCCTTCTTCTACTCGACCCCAATAGACACCTGCTTACAGTTTCTTTCTAAAGGGCTTTTAAACATGATGCACACACATATTCACACACCATTTGCGTGTGTTTTACATCTGTATATGCATATATCTATAAAAATGACACCATTCATGTATTTTATGGAGAAGGTGTTGTAATTTTCTTTTAACAGCTCCAACAACAACGGCCGCCTGTTGTGCTTTGCTTTTCCACCTGATGCAGCAGAGCAGAGTGGCCATTTCCCCAGAAGCCAGGCAGACACAGAGCTCCAGCCCCGCCTCCAAGTGCAAGGAGTCTCACAGCCTTGTCAAGTGCCTTCATCTCTGCACCTTGCACTCCCCAACTATAAAGCGAAAACGCTCTGCCTCCCTGACACTATTTAGTGAGAACACATTTTAAAAACCAGAAAAATAAACAAACAAAATCCACTATGAAACTCTGAAAAGCAAATACTGCTATCTTGGAAACGTAGATGCTTACTCCAGTTACCAGGCTTCTATAAAAACAAAATTAACCTGCAAACATTTTCTGGACTAATTTTAATCTTAAAATTCCACTAAACCTTTAGTTTTAAGTGCAACAATTTATACCACCACTTTGGAGAAAAAGGCTGCAAAACATTTGAATTCTAGTTTTTCTGCCTTAAGAAAAGCCTAAAAATATACAGGTTCTCTTTTATAATCCTGTAGCAACAAGACGTTTCCTCTAGCAGAACAATGAGATAAGAAATCAAAATAGTCATCTATCCACTAATGGTGCATAAACACGGTATTTATTAGGACTTCCACATACTGATTTTAGACTAACCTCTTTCTCACAACAGTAACAGCATAAATGACCATTTCAAGAACACTGTCATCCAAGTGTCACGAAACAAAAGAGAACAAATGAGACATCTACCTCCCCGTGTCTCCTCTGGCATTTAGAGGCTGGCACGCGAGGAGAATAACCCAGCTCCAGTGCCTCATCTCACCCTTCAACGCCAAGGCAGGCTCCGGGACAGAGCGAGCATGGGAGCTGCACCAGGAGGTCCTGCCAATACTCCCCATCTCTGCAGCAGTTCCTCCATTTTGCAAAATAGGGTCCAGTCAGCACTCATCTTCCTAATTACACACGAACAATTAGCTGGAATCTCGTTGGACTGTGCATGTCACCTGTTAACAGGGCCCCGTGAAAAAGGGCTAAAACTGGATGGTGGCAGATGGAGCTATATATCCTGTCCATCTCTGGAGAGCAGATTTGTAATGCAAAACACTGAATTCAAGATGAGACCCATGGATACAAGGAAGCAATCAGAACCAAACTGATTAAACAAGACCCAGGTCTCAGCACAGCACACAGAATACTAAACAGAAACAAAGATACCTCGGAGAGGAAAACAAACCACACACCGAGTCATGCACCAGCCCAATCTTCCCTGAACCATGTGGCTCCCTCTTCAGAAAAATCAGACTGTTCTCCTAAAAACTCACCAAGGCCAGAAGCATCCTCATCCGAATCACTCCATCTCAGACCCACACGGAGAGAAGCCTCAGGTTCTTGGGTTGCCTGTTTTATAATGGGGAAGCCCAGGGCAGTGCTGCTGCAATGCACATGGCCAAAGACAACTGTGCTTGTTGCACAGCCCTCCAGTTCAGAGTTACAGTGCCCCAAGTCAGAAGACCAGTCTGGATCATTAGCCCAGCCTCTCACAACCCTGAGCACATGACATTTCATGCAACTACCACTATCCTGAGCCTAAATCCTGTTTGACTAGAGCAAATCTGGACTCAGTATGGGAGGAATCCTGACTGATGCCCAGCACAGACATCAGGACATGGAAGGGACGCGCTGCTCTGTCTCTGCCCTGTCATGAGACCCCGAGAGATGTGCTTTGATTCCAGCCCGAGTACTGCTGGCTCCCGCACCCAGTCACACCTTCCTGCTCTGCTTTTCATGCAGTATTAAAGAGACTTTTTAAATTCTTGCATTGGGAACTGTGCTTTCCCTTATCAACACTGATCTGGCTTCACAGACCTCCCACTCGTTTTGCTTCATGGGCTAATGGAAGAGGAGAATTAAATAGACCTCTGAGGTCCCACAGCTGCTCTCTTACAAATACTCCACTGACACACATACATTTCTCAGCAACACCCTTCCTCAAAAAATCATCGGGAAAAGTGTAATTTAGACTTTTAACACTTTCTCCAACGAAGCACAAAAAACCAACCACCCTTAAAGCTGGTTTTGTGCAGCTTTCTCTTCGCAAAATGCTTACCCCTCGGACAGCTGGGAACAACCTCATACACTATTCTGCTGTCTTACACCTCCCTGCTAAGTGGATGATGTCACACAGCCTTACAAGATTAAACAGATTCTGACACGCACCAAAAAATGAACCAACTAAGCTATAAGCAAAGACTGTTTACATAATGCTTCGCAGACACCTTTACACTACCTGGGCCTCATTGCCAGTTTTGTTTTGAGCTTTTTTTTAACCCAAGGTTTAGAGAGAAGAAAAAAAAAAACTTTCAAATGCCACTACAGTGCTTGCCCACTGACTTATCAAAGCACATACTGCCAAGCTGCTGCACAACTTGTGTGCCTCAGTGACCAAGCGCTGTTGTCCTGAGTTTTGCAGTTTCTCAGTGTTTCTCTTTGCTGTGATACTTTCTCACACATTCTGCTGTAAACATGGCCATGGTTTCTTGACAACTATCTATGTTTTGTTAACTGTCTCTGTTGTTTATCATTTCACTATCCTGGGTGGAGAAATATGATAGATAGATGCTTTGACCAATGGAATTGAGAGGTAATGATTTCTACCTCCAATCCACGGTGACTTGTAAAAACATATAAATAAAGGTCAGAGGGTTCTGCTCTCTCTCTTTTTGCCCTCTCCTTTGCTGTCTCTGTGTGGTCTTTCATTTAGCTCTCCTTTTGACTCCTCGGCCTACTCGGCCTGACCCGTGCTACAAAGTGCTGTTGGAAAATTCTTGTTATATGCACACATACACACACAAAAGAGCCATCTAATCATCAAAATATTCAGAGACACATTATTCAGAGACACTCATGTGGCCTCTAGAAGCACACTTCTTGATCTGCGTGAACTGACTTTAGATATAAAAAGATGCTGTGGCTTCCCTTCTCCTCTCCTCCCCTGCAAATCTCTTCAGGTTTTGGGGGTTTCGTTTTTTATTTATTGCTTTTTTCTTAGCTTCACAGAAAGTTTCTGTTATTCCATCAGATTTTATCCCTTTCTGTTTGGCAAATGTTGATTCTCCCCCATCCTCCTACGTGTCTCACATGAAACTGCTTCAGCCTCTTTTGTGCAAGGAAAAAAACAAAAAATAGTGTACCTTTATCTTATCCCAAAATCTGCTGGTTCAACAACATCAGCACTGCCTGGCCATTAGAGTTCAGTGTCTAAGTGAACCAAAGAAACTGCAGCCCACTGTCCCTCACAAGCTGAGGGGCAGCAGAGCCCACCTCCATCAACTGTGTTGGTGCTGAGAGAGTGACAGAGCCCCAGGGTCAAGGGCTGGGAGCGATGGCTTCGTCCCTTTGTGTCCCCCTCAAAGCTCATCACTGCTCCCACACCACGTACGGAGTTTGGAACTGATGCCCCAACAAGCTCTTGGCCAATGCAATTGTATGGGCATAGAACAACACAGCCTTAAAATATCTAACAGGCTCCCCCTGCATCTAATGAAGGGGAAAAAGAAGGAAAAGCAATGTTAATTCTACTCATGACCTGCAAACATTAATGCCTAATCTTTTTTTCAGGGGGATGGAGCAATAGTGCGAAGAAGACAGGCATTGGTGATGATACCTCTACTACACAGGCTTCTCCCAAGTAAAGCATCATGCCTTTGTCCCAGGCACTGCCTCGACACTCCAATCCCAAACAAGACAAGAATTAAAAAGAAAAAAGGAATAAATTAATTTTTTTCTTTTTTAGGACATTCCTTAATAGTGAACAATACTGAACATGCTGCTCCACTTCTGCATTCCAGAGCTCTGCTACCTGTAAACAAGAGTGGGGACCAGTCTTTTGCAATGCCATATTCATATCTTTGTATGGGAGGTAAAAATCAAAGTAACATTACAGAGTACAGTATGATATCTCTCATATAAACAACTTTAAAATCACCATTTAATGATAAATGTCATCATCAGGAGCATCAAGCACAGCATGACTGTGCTGAAGGAGTGGGGAGCCGATGAAGATAAGGCATCCTTTCTTAAAATTTTTAATAAAAACGTAGCAATGAGACTAAGTTTATTTTTTCCAGGAAATCTGCAAAATAAAATGATTACTATTACTATGTCAAGGTGCTTTACAGATATATGAGTCTAGTCATTTGAGATTCATCATAGATCTGCTCTCAAAGTTAAAAAAACATGTCCCTACTTCTTCTTCAAGAGAGGGCACAATCAGCCAGCTTCCATTTAATATGGACAAATATGATTTCAGCATTATTCATCTCTTCAATTTCAATAATAAAATGAAAATTATTCCTCAAGCTGAAAGTTTAAAAATCTAACTACCTCCCATTATTTTACAGTTCTCTAGAAGAAATTAAGTTGATGTCCTCCACAAGATTTAGTGGACAACAACAGACCCTTTACTGCCCATCTCAAAACACTAAAGCACTATTCCTATAATGACCAGTTGTGTCCTTGAATAACACTGACAGTAAGATGTAAATGTAGCCAGAAGTGCATGCACATTCTGTAAAAAGTACCTGCAAGATCTCTTCAAGTTGAAAATTTTATCCATCACAAGCCTCCACTGCAGAGCCAGTATATCTGGTTTGAGGTTACGCCTTTTATACTTCAAATATTTTGAACAAAAATCTAGAGTTCATCCAAAAAAAGCTTTAAGCGATAGTATCACTGGCAAATCACTGAGAACACAACTGAAAGCCAACTGCCCAATATCTACAAAGGAGCGGGGGAAAAAGAAAAAAGGAATTTTTTATATTTTTTGAGACTTGACTTCATGGTGCCAAAACTCTTAAGTAAAATAGGTCAGTACTAGTATTGATACCTTTGAGAGTGCAACCATGTCCTTTCAGATAGTTTAAGTTTTACAGCAATGCTTTCAAAACCCACGGCAGGTTCTTTTAAGAGAAGCAGAGGACTCTTGGACATCAACAGGGCTCCCTGCTACCCAGGGCACATAGTCCAAGTTTTCACAACAATCTCTAGTGTAACAAAGCATATTCATCTCTTGTAATCGAGCCAATTTGCTAAGCACATCTTTCAGCAACACTGAGGGCTAAAGCAGTGACAGTGCCCAAGTCCAGTCACCTCCCCTGCTGCATCAGTAGTTTTGTGCTGTGGACTGGATCAGGGAACCAGTCCAAGGTAAAAATAAATAAGAGGGAGAAAAAGAACACAATTCTCTTTGACCTGAAGCAGACTCCTGATTTATTACCCTGCTGCTAGTGACAAAACTGGTTTGGAGCAAGCAGGAGGAAACAGGCAGAGACTGGTGAAGCCCAGATCATCTCTGCAAGAAAGGTTCTATCTACCACAGCAGCCCAATTATTACATACTGTAAAACCTCTAAAAAAAATATTTCAAGGCAGTGTTTTGATTGATTTTCTTTTGCAAAATAATCTCCCACCTAGGGTCTACGGTTACAGTTCAATAACATCAGAAAAAAATAATTTAAAAACCCATGTCCCTCTGCAGAAAACAACCTTTAAGAAAAACACCAGCACTCTTCCACAACCAGAACAGTGCTCCTCCCTCATCATCAACATTTCCAGGAGGTTAAAGCCTTTGCCAGCTTTTCAGAGAGAGAATGTTCTGGTAAGTGGTGTGTTTCAGCAAATCACTTTCTATTCCTCTTTCGGATCAGAGTCTCTGCCACATGCTTCCTTACCTTTTATGAGAAACTTAATAAAGAGACTGCAGTTTTCACAATTTACAGCTCACCTGCACCAAGTTCCTACAAGCAGCACATGTGGTAAAGATCTATTAATGAGGATAGCACCTCTCTGAAAAGATACCTCTGAGGATTTATCTCCTTTCTCAGTCAGGCCAAAAGCTGTGTCTGTGCCCTGTCCTATGACCCAGGAATCACAACTGATGGCAGTGAAGAGGCAAGACAGGACCTGTAATTCCCTAACAACTGGGGAAAAGCATAGAGAACAACCCATGGAGAGAGGATTATATTCTCCAAAGTTCTTTAAACATTTTCCCATTTATTCTGGGAAGTGGTTCAGAGCAGACTATTCATCAGCAAACTCAGACAAGAACAACATGAAGTGGCACATGATTCACATGCAATCCTTAGATGTTGCTTTCTACACAAGTGTTCAAGGTAACAAGGCTGCACCCTACCAAAATGCTTATTTTTATAAAGCTTTAACAGAAGGTTAAGTCACAATATTAGGGCTCCTATCCCACTTCTCAGAGACTAAAAATTACTGGTCAACATTTAAAAAAAAAAAAGGGATTTTTCAACTAAATAACTTGGAGAATATTTTATTTCTCTCTTCCTTTACCAAATGATTAAATTGAGAGATCAGAGGGTCAGATTTCAGCAACAGACGCTTTATTTTAAAGTCTTAATTCTCCCTGGCAAAACTCTGATATTTCACCAGGTAACTTTTGTTTTGAAATAATGAGATTGTAATCTGACTTGCAACATAGTTGTTACTCCTATATCACCTACGAGCACAGTCTTCTACTACCAGCTTCTGAAATCATTTGTACAATCTGGTTCTTCAGCACTGTGTGGTTTGCACTCACAGTGGCACCAAAGTGTCTCCTCTTAAAATGCCATTCCCAGTTCAAAACTGTTGCAGTGTATTTAAAAACTATACAAGGAAAAGAAAACAAGCTGCACTGTACAGCTTTCTTGCACTCTGTAATTGACTTAGTAATTTCCATAAACCCCAGTGAGAAGTTACCAGTTTGTCAATCTATACTCTCACACACAGCAGATTTTGGGAAAATGCCTTGAAAAGGCTGATTTACTAATTTTGCCCTAGGTACCACTTCAGTAGCAGATGTCATCTAGCCCAAGAGAATCATCTCATTTAGAAGAGCAAAATGCAGCTACAAAACTAGTCTAAATTTAGATCCACCACCAAGGAAGGAACATTTATGAGGACATGGGAAAGGTCTGTGTTACCAGTGCAGATGCAACCCAAATATCTCATCTACACCAACCTGAGCTGCTACCAGGTGTAAAATAAAGTACTGAATTACAGATATACACAGAGCCTACTATATCTTGGTATGATTGCTAGAAACTCCATTAAGGTCATAAATACAGTGATAGCTGACAAGATGCTCAACAGAAGGATAGATGTTCTCCCAGTAGGAGAAAATGCTCTTACCAACTACCTGTGGGATTATGAAAATAGGCTACTTAAGTATCTGCTGCTATTAGTGATGCTGCACTGCCTGCCAGATCTGTGAGAGTTTTCATTTTGAATGCATGCTTGGAATGCTTTTTCTTTCATCAAGGGAATATAAACCCCAATCTTTGGGGAGGAGAAACAAAGCCATCTCCCCAGCACAGACAGCAGACACACTCACTAGCCCACAAGAAACATTTGTAACTTGTGGTGTCAGCATGTTACAGGGGACACAGTCACTAAATCACTATAGCTGTCACTTGGGAGTGCAAGTGGCATGGACAGGGGTGTCTGAACACAAAGATATCTCCAACCCAGGAACTTCACCAACCACACAGAGAAAAGGAGATTAAGTGTCCTGGGAAGCAATGAAGGAATCCTGTAAAGACCACTGCTGAAAGTGTTCAAAAAAGAAAATTTTGTCTAGCCATCACATGTGATTCTTTTTCCTAAAACTACACATTTTTCTTGTATTTGTACACTAATTTGGCACCTTTTTTTTTCCCCTTTACTTGTGAAGGAGCTACTATAGTCAAGTGTTTATGAAACTTACAGTTTTTCTCACTCTTTCACCCCTGCCATGTCACTCTCATTGAACTCCCCCTTCATTCCAAAAATACTTTATACAACCTTGTTGGGTTCACATGAAGACTTTGAAGGACCATCAATAAAGACAAAGGAGCAGAAGATGCATCCACTAAACCAAAATTACAGACTGCATCTTAGGTTTCTAGAAAACAAAGGTTTGAGTGATTAACACGTAACAATTTCTAAAATTAAATAATTGCAGAGAAACAGTGCTGCTTATAGAAACCAAGAACTCCATGCTACCAAAAATTAGAGGTAATTATAATGTGTATGTAAAGGGCACAGCATTCTGAGTGTTAAATCACCTTTAATTATGTTTTCTGGATTTGTAACACTGACATTTGAATTCCTAACACTGCACTGATACACCACGTTAAATCAAACATGCCAACAGCTCTATTCTGAATCACCTTGAAGGCTTGCGAAACAGAGCTGTGTTTGAACACATTTATCTTTTTCCTTACACTCTTTCAGCTATTGAGTGAGATCACAATGTATACTTCTGGAGTCATAATTGGTCACCAAAGCAACAGCTTGGATGCCAAAAAGCAGGATTTCAACTCGACTGCGCAGGGTGGTGGGGAGAGAAAGGTGATCACAATACCTCCATTGTAGCCTTGATCCTGTGACTCAGACCCTCGGTGAACTACACGTCGTTCATGCACTGAATCCAAAATGAATAACTGGGAAAGCAACTGAAAACAAGACTTTGTTTTCTTTTAACTTCTGTTCCTCGTACTAATGGCCTTTAAAGGGTCTGGGCATTAATCCTGGACAGCAACAAGAGAGATGAGAAAGATCTCTGGCTAGACTTTCTTCCAAGTGGGCCAAAAAAAAAGATAAAAACAAAGTATTTCCTCTTTAATAAATTCTCTGGAAGTTGTTAACTTTCTATTTATCATCAACCCTTAGAAAAGGAGGTCTGCATCATGGTCAGTGCACAGTATTGACAGTAGATCTGGAATTCCTTCACCACAAGGAAAAACCAGACACTTACACACCAGAGGCCTTTTCTTGTGGTGTCAGCAAACTGTGGCTGTATGCATGGTGAAAAAAATACCCACTTCTCATCATATTATTGCTTAACCTCTAATAAAGAGCTTATGTTTCTTTCCAGCTGATATTCTGTTATAAGAGGACCGAGATGGGATATTTGTTTTCAAGTCTTTTCCCCCTTCTTAGTGATGCCCTTTTCCTCTCATACTCTAAGGCAGCTGTTTATCAGGTTTCACAATCCAGCTAAAAGAGGCTAAACTAAGAAATTTCCTTTGCTTTCCTCCTCTGTTTTAAAGGTGTTACATTACTCCCTTTGCAGTTTGTGGTTCAAGAACTGCAACTGTTAAAAAAAATTATTTATGCACAAGAACCCCATTATTATTTATGGTAATTCAGTTGTGACACAGAACCCTGTCCAGGTAGACCACTGGTCACTATGGTCCAGCTGCTGCAGAGCTGGCAAGCCCAGGGCTGAGGATGGGGAATGTTTCACCAGCACTTCTCCTGTGTGCCCACCCTGTCAAAGCACCAGCATACTTGGACCACCCCAGTGCCTGAGCAGCAGCGAACACCCTTCTCCATCCAACCTATCCATATGCTCTGCTGCTGCTGTTAGGGAGTAAGGAGGGATGAAGAGAGACAGCCTGAGAGGGCAAAGTGTCCCTCCAGGCAGAGGTCAGCAGCAAACTGGGTGTGCAGAAAGACAAGACCAGCAGGGCTAAGCAGAGAGCTCCAAGAGCAGCAAGGCCCTGCCAAGCCCAGTGCCCTGCAGGTCGTTCTCACCACTGCCCCGGGTGCAGGGAAAGCACTGCCTTCCTATGGATCTCAGGCTGACAGCAGAGCTTTGTGAAAGGCATCTAGCACACAAGGTTTGCTCTTCCCAAACCTCCAAGCAACTCTCAGCTGCTCCTTTCAAACCTGCCGCTGACACGTGTCATACATTTCCTCTGTTTCCCACGTAAGAAGGGGGCTGCAGACACACAGCATCAAACGCTAGAGCAATAAAAAGCTCCTGCTGTAACATTTCAAAACAACAGAGTAAGAAAGATGGTTTGTCACGAAGTGACCAGCGTTAACCCTGACTGCCACAGAAATTTCAAGCATTGAGGAACAATACGAAGAATTAAAAATCAATCTTGAAGGACTTCAGGAGTGAATTGCCCATGGTTCTGCCTGTCTGAGGTTTCTACATGTTGAAAGCACACAGCCTTAACTAGCAGAGCAAGACAAAAAAGGAAAGCCTACTAAATATCTCCATAAGAAATCTGAAAGAGTCATGGCATGCACTGTAGGCAAAAGGCAGGTTAGGCCAGGATTCCTTCGGTTTTACTTTGTACTGACCTAAAAAAGATGGAAGTTTTACCTATATAGATAAGACAACAGGCGATTACCTCACTTATATGAGTAACACTTAATAAAGATTTGATTTGACCTCATTTTAGCTACATTGGAGAAAGGCATCTCAACACCAGTAATAACAAAACAGTTAACACCAGCACTCACTAAAATGCTTCTGCATCTGCCAACCCTAAATACCTTACAGTCTGCAAATGGGATGGTTTTATTGTTTTTAAATACACATAGGCACGTATTTCTTAATTATACTTTAAACCAAGAACAAAGGTCACACATATGCTCTTAGCGAGAGGCAGCTATCCAGTCACTATGTTCTGTAAATAACTCCCATCACTTCAACCATTACCAGTAGACCTTTAGACTTCTGCATTTCTTGGCCCCTTTCATATTGGAAAAAGATCATTAAAACAGATTAAAACTGCTATGCCAGTCAGACTGCTTATCTAAGGCTTGAAGAAAATGTGTACCTGCAATGCTCTCCTTCAAAACAAATGATAGAATCGACTGTTATTTCAGACTCTTCATCCTGGAAAAAAATATTGTCCTCAATCAGAGACTACTAAATCTACACTCTCTTCTATTAAAACGATATATTTGCATAATCACAGAACTGCTTCAAAGAAGCATTTTTAGGATGGATGCACAGAGCACTTATATGTGTTCATATATGTTGAATTAGATTAAATAACTTTAATAAGAAAAGAGTGTACACAAAGTACAGTTTTACAATTAACATCTGTTTTATCTCTTTTTTGTAAGATGACATTTAAGCTATATGCATGTATCAGAGCCCTTTATCTCACAGTGCCATTTTCCCCCAGAGCATTCATGTCTCACTTCAATAAAATATCAGCACGCAAGGGCTTGAAACTGGCTTTACCTGCAGCAGAGACAATTCCCAGACTATCAATTTGTAAAAGCATTGGAAAAGCAGTAAGAACAATATTGACAGATGGTCTCTCCCACACTTTCCCCGCAAAAGCCTCTGCTCTGGAGCCACCTTCCCCACAAATTACTCTTTGGAGAGTTAATAGGTAACTATCCATTTCAGTCTTTAAAACGTAAAAAAAGTGGGCATGGGGTATTTTAGGTGTTGGGGTGGGTTTTGTTGTTGTTGTTTCCCTCAACCCCCTTTTCCTAAAGTAAATTAAACTTTGAACCATGCTTTCAGGAAAAGATAAACTTAGCCATCAGCGCAATTCACTTCTATCTCTGGAACTTCAGTTACATTCAGGGTTTTTATTCAATGTGTAAGATACCCAGAGCTGTTTCCAGAACTCTGAAGATACAACCCATGGGCGATGCTCATCCACAACTGGGACCTTGGGTGTTTGGCCATGGAAGTTTTGGCAAGTCTAGGGACCACAGCATCACCAAGTCTACACTTCTGGTTTAAATCTCTGTCATCTCATTTACATTCTGTTTCTACTTCTGAAGGAAAAGACATAGCTTTGGGTATTCTTACAAAAAGGCCCTGCTGTAGCACTACAAAATTAAGGACAAAAAAATACCAACTCAGTTCAACAGGACAATATCTGTCATACTTAAAATTCTCAGGAGGAAGCCAGGGATGTACTCGGGGAATGGAGCTGTCCACTCCCACCTTATCTGTGGACTGTGGTTTTAACCTTGAGCCTATATTTAAATTGAGGGCTCATATTAAGCAGCAACGGGCACTCCCAACCTCAGGACATCAGTGTCCTCGGCAGCAGAAGGTACAGCACGTCTGTTGTCATTACCAGGTGTGCTTTAATTACTGCTATTACCAGCAGCCAGGGAAGGGCTGCAAGGCAGCTACTCTTCAAAGAGAAAAGGCAGCGCAGGGCAGCAGAGATTACTCCTGCAACTGTGAATACTTTGCCATCTGCAGAGTCACTGGAATTAAATAACAATTTCGAAAATGTTCATTTATTCCTCCCTGGCCACACCATGCACACAGGCACCTATGCCGACCATACTGCCATGGCCTCATCCTTGGCGTCTCCACACCTGCCTGATCCATTGGCCACACAAAGTAAACACAAAGAAATGTAAGCAGAGGCACACTCACGGGTGGAGCAAAGGCTCATCTATACATAAAACCAAACAATACTTCAACCAACTGTTATTTTTATCTGTATGTAAACAGAAACACACAGAGAAAGTAAATCATCTGCTTTGCACTTGCTGTAAGACTACAAGAACGGAATTATCTAGCATGGCAAAGGAAGTAAATTTCTTAAGAGCCAATCTGAAAATCCAAACCCTGCACAGAAGGTGGGCTGAAGCACACTAGAGTGTAGGACACCCAGCCATGGAAGGAGCTCCTGCAAATACAACGATTTCCAATCAATTAGGCCATTGTATAATGGACACAGCTGCCAGTGTCTGCTCTGATGCCAGGAAGCAGCAGAGGGTTTGGAATCAACACCAGATCTCTAGGCAGTGCTAGGGACTGCACTGAAAATGCATATGGCTTTCAAGAAAAAGGTATATGAATTTCTGAAAAATTCTACAGTATGGTACCAGGACCAGCAAATTCAGTGGGAAAAGGTCAGGGCAATTCAGCATTTTGGAAAAATCCTGCTTTAGTCTCTGTCCTGGCAGTGGACCAAAAGGCACCAATGCCAAGTGCTGTCTGCCAGGCCACGAAATGCAAGAAGACCCTTCCCTATCCCATGCTTGGGGGCAGCAGGAACCTGCAGCCAGTAGGAGCTGGAAAAGAAAGTGCCATGGCAGCTCCAAGGACATCCAGAGGGGCAAGAGCTCCTGGACCATTAAGGGAAGCCATCCTTTTGCTGCCAAAATCAGCATATGTGTTAGAAAACTGAGATTCAGAAACTCTCTCCTGTTTCTGAACAGGGATATGGGGTTTTTCTCTTCACTGGACACGTGACGTGCTCTGATCTGACTCAGTTTTTGAAAGACAGTGAAAAGTCCTGACTTCCAAACAAGTAAGTTTAACAAATCTTCTGTGTTTCAAAGTAGGTGGTTAAGCTACAAAGAATTATTAATTCTCCACAGTTACTGGCCACTGCCATTCTTTTAACAGTGGGATACCCATCTAACACATACAGACATCAACAGGCATTAATTTAATCCACAGGTCCCTCTGCCCCTGGATAAAAGGCCAACTTTAACCCTATGCTGCTGCCAGAAGGACAAGAAAAGCTCTGGAGGAGCAATGGAAAGAACTTGTTTCTCCACCTGAAAGCACCAATAATTAGGAAGTGATGGATATTGCTAGTAAAAGTGAGTGATGTTTTTCAGGAGCTCTCTCATCTGTAACTGCACTGTTTTCAGATAAAATAACCCTTTCTGTCAGGCAGTGTCAGGAATGTCTACAGCCAATCAGTCACTGCTATCCAGAAAAAAAAGATGACATTTTTGTCATAATATCTGTAGTGTACATTGTATCAGCCCCTCTTCATTGTGTGCCTCATCAGTCAGGGTCTCCACCCCAGCAACACCAATAATTGGTGCTCCTGAGATAAACAGGTAAATTGAAATTTTCAAAAACCTCAATACCATTGCATGCATTACAGAACTCCTTTTGAACAAAACATCTTTTACAACAACATAAAATCACATTTGCCATCTGGAGTTAATGACTATCAAGTAAAACTCGGGAGGAAGACCTGCTCGCCACTCCTGCAGGCTGGCCTACACAGCGGAACCACCACAAGGAACAGCTTGGAAGGAAGTCAACAAGATAAGCGGGATCATTTCCAACTCGGACACCATAAAATTTCACACTGTAACAACTTCATTTACAAGACTTTGACAAACATTAAACAAGGAGAACAAATATCTAACACAATTAACTGAGATTACGCATATGGCCTAGAGTCTCTGTGCCACTGTACAAGTGCCTAGAGAGACTGTCCCAACAGGGAAAATGGGGCAGCTCCATAACTTATGTGACCCTACAGATTGTCACAGTATCACAGAAAATAACCCCTGGACCGCCACATCTCTGAACAAGGAGGCCTTGTTAGCTTTACAGCACCATTTCAAAATCAAAACAAAACAAAAACCCCCATCAACATGATTAAGGAAATAGGATAATGGGACAGATGAGCTAGACAGACCCCAAGCTTTTGGGAATGCTTTGTGATCCCTGTCATGCAGCCTGGCTATGGTTTTAACTGATTAAATGAGACCTTGACAGAAACCTTAGTGTCAATTTCTCAATATTCTAATAATTGCATGGAGTTCTTGCTAAGACTCATGCAACAGACGACCACTCTGATGACAACACACTCCCATTCTACAAGTCACCTTGCAAAATTCAATAGAGCTTAAGAGAGAGTTAACATTTCATTACCTAAGAGCCATTCTTGATCTTTAAACACAGCCAATGTATATTAATATTTAACCACTGCATGTTAGAGATTACATATCACTATTACAAACTCATAGCTATTACTTTTGCAAAACACTAAGAAAAAAATAGATGCTGATGTCATCGATCACATGCTTTCTATTTATTGTGATGGGAAATAATCAGCTTCTCTGATTAGGTACATGTTTATTATATGCAAGGCAACAATTTCCTTCAAGCACCCAATCCAATCCACGTGCTTGACACAAACGTTTCTTAAAGGCTATGAATTTAAACACCTGTGTCCTAGAAAACACACTGGTGCTCCTAAAAAAGAAAATGCTGAAGCACTGAAGAAATTTAAACATTTGATTACATTGTTTCCTCTTGACGCCTGATTGAGAAAACAAACATTTTTACGTTACTAAGAGGCACTAAGGGGAGCAATCCCAGTAGTATCTGGCCCTTCTGAACGGCTGATTAACATAAGCTGGACAAGCACTGCCACTCACCTGAGACACCTACTATTCAAAAATTTCAGCCTCTAAAGATAAGGAGGAAGGAAGGAGCTGCTTAAAACTCTGAATAAAGCAGGTCGGAAAGGACCTCTGCATGTCCAAATCTGTGCTCAATGCAGGAGTAACTCTGAAGTCAGACTATGCTGTCCAGAGCCTTGCCCAGTTGGCTTTTGAGCACCATCTAAAATGGAAGCACCACACGTTCTCCGGACTCTTGCTAAGTGCTCTTTCATTCTGAAGCTGAGCTACAGGAACTTTCCTTGCTGCACCCTGTGCATTTTCTCTCTTTTCCTTTCACTGCGCTCCCTCTGGAAAACCTGGGCTCTGCCCGGTGTGGGTGACCATGCTCACACCCTCCCTCCCCCAGCCTTGGGAAGCACTGCTCCCCTGGTCCCCACTCACACATCCCCTGCTCCAGTCCCCAGCCACCCACACAGAGTCCTCTGCCTGATTCATCTGGTTTTGACTCCTTGCTTGACTTGCCTTCCTCATACTTGTGACAACCAGTGGGATTCAAGCTTTCCCACAAACTAGGAGGACCTCTTGTCCATCCCTTGGCTGAGACAGCAACTGACCACTTGGTCTCCTCATCCACAGGCTGGTCAGACCCAGCTACAACAATATCCACTCCTCATCCTAGTCCCCAGCCACATTCAGGGATACCTCCAGCCAACCAACGTTCCCTGATGCACCATCCTTGCAGCTGGACACAGCAGCATGTCTGGAGCCCCCGCAGCACCCACAGCAGCACCATTACCTTTAATTACAGCTCTGGGCATACACTCCAGGTGCAGCTTGTCCTCTCTGCAACTGTTGGTTTGTGCATGGGTGGTGATCCAGCACATGTCCCAAAGCACTCTTCCTGTGCTGTGCAGCTCTGCCACGTCTTCACCACTTTGTATTTCCTCATTTCAACTCATTAAGTTGTAAGCTGCAGATCTCCACATGCCTTTTCAATCTACCACAGCCATTTAACTCTGAACTATGCTTCGCAATGCTTGAGTCCCTCTCAGGCTGGACTTACTCGCAGATTTAGTTAGTATTCCCTTGTCCACACCACTAAAGAGAACAGCAAATAAAGCTCAGCCCAAGACAAACATGGGTGTATTCACACAATTCCTCGTGCCATCTCCCTTCTTCCCCTGATTTTCACAGTAAATTATGGGTAACTACTCTTCAAACATGGTCCTTAAACAATTATTTGTTTACCATATAATTAAATACATATATTTCCTTATTCCACAGAAATGCCTCAAGAAATGCAGAAATTACTGAAGTCAAGGTAACATCACAGGTACTGCTATCCCCAAGTCCTTATTTTCTAATCCTCCAGATTCCTAGAAACTGATTAAAAATTTTGTTCCAATTCTCTAAGCATTGCAGTTAGACTAACTAGTCTGTAATTCCCTGGATCTCCCTTTTTCAAACTAAGGTGATGCCTTTGCCCTTTTTGGTCCTCCAGGACCTCTCCTGGCCTTCCCAATTTCTAAAAGATAATTGTAAATGGTTCAAAGGTTGCTTGGCTAGTTGCTGATGTACCCTAGGGCAAATTTCATCAGGCTCTGCCTATTTGAATACACCTATCTTATCTCCTTTTTCTGATCTATCCTTTTTCTACTCTGCACTTTACTCCTATCGCCTTGTTTAAATTAATTTGAATTAATGTGAAGACACGCTCAAGCAATACAATAGCTACATGATATCCATTTAATATTTTACCTTTCAGCTATAACATTAGCAAAAAACCAACTCCACACTATTCATGTACTATGACTATAGCCTTTTGGAGATACAGAAGAACATTTAGAAAGATTGGTCTGAGCTAGACTGAAGACTCCAAATGGTTTAGACCAATCCTCAAACTGAGGTGTCTGAAGGGAAAATACGAAGAAATGTCAATGAACTCCTTGTCTGTGAAGGAAGATTTAAAGAGAAATTTTAACTGCATTTTAGAAGGGACTCTTTCAATGACTAAATCAGCCTGGTTTGGTTTTATAAATTTAAAAAAAGAAAAATAACCCAACACTTCCCCAGTAGATAAAACATTTGATAATCAAATGCACACTTTCCTGTTGATTGCCTAAGTTATCCAGCACTGATCATTGCCAGGGGTAGGGTATTGAATTAGACTGACCACTGGTCCAGACCAGCACAGCAAGTCCCACTCCTCCATGAAAATCGACAAGTATCTTGAAGCACATTACGATTTTAATGTATCCACCTGTTCTAGCCATAATTTACCTTTCAACAGCTGGAAATTACCATCCTCATGGCTGAGACATGGCAAGATGCTACAGAATCATTGCTAGTCTGCTTCCATGCAAAGCAGAACAGACAGCCTTAGATCATCCTCTGTGATTTCTATTTTGTTTTTCAGCAAAATGAAGTAGACATGGTTGTGTGCTGTTACCACATTTCAGCTGAAGCACAGTAACTTCTTAAACTGCTTCATTTCCATCCTCAAAGACACATCAATGCTCTGTTCTGCGATCCCCTAGGCAGAAGATGCAATGCTAATGGAGATGCTGGCTGTCACTTTTAAAAGCTGTTAGTGATTTGAATGCCTCAATTTCTAGTGTACCCAACTTGAAGTATTTTAAAAGGTCCAATTTTAAAGAAATGATGAATACTCAAAAACTGCTGGGTGGTGGTTCCCACCCCACTTGGTATTTAAATCCAGAATCCATTTTACCTCATATTTCTACCTGGAAAATACTTTTGCAAGACTAAAACCCTAGTACTAGTCAAAAGAAGGGGGAAAATCGTTTTCTTTTGCTAGCTATGATGAAAATGCAACAAATCCATGCATTCTTCCAGTTACACAAAATACAGCAGCCTACCCTTGAATATGGATCTGTGAGTATTTTCTTCCAGAGTGATACACTGAAAACCTTCTCTCACAAAATACTATTATCAGCTTTCAGTGAAACCTACTTTACTGGACATAATATAAAGCTTGATTTACAACAGTGTGAGGGTAGAAAACCCACCCAGTATTTCCAATCCATATATTGCCGGTACTTGTCCCTACTGCAAATGCCACCATCAGTAATCCCTGTCTCGCTGCCTGCCTCCCCTGAAAAATAGATCATAATTAGCAGAACCCCTGGATCTCATCCTTGAGTTAATGATGAATAAAAACAAGGTATGAATAGAAAGAACAGTCAGAACAGTGAAATACTGGTAGTCTCTGCTGCTGTTCCTTATTCCACTAGTGGAAAAATTCAAACTCTATTTTAGTCAGAGGAGTTTGGTGTCATGCAATTGTTCAGTCACAGCTCAGCAAACCTCATTATTTCAGGCCTCTTTAGAAATCCAGAGTTTTGCCCGAGAGTACGATCGAATGCGTATCCGCTCGGAGTGGCACTGCGCCCCAGGAATGGCACAGCTGGTGCTTGTGCCCAGCACAGCCCCGGGAGCTGGGACAGGCACCGGCAACCCCAGCACAGTCACAACTCCGTGCTTTTTAATCCATTACCCCGCTGGGCTCTACTTCAAACCCATGGTTTAACCAATACTGGCTGGTTTCAGCCAAGCCTATGCTGATAGTAGACAGAACGAAACCAAGTTAATTAAACGTAGCCTCAAAGGAGATCTCAGCACCAAAACTCCTTATGCACATTAACTTATAGAGCATGTATTTTTAATGAGTTCAGCACTTGTCTTGAGTTTAGGAAACACACACATGGGGTGGCAGCTATTCAAAGCCGTTGCGCCAGAGCATGAGCAAGTGCTGACTCTGCAAGATGACAAGGTTATGCTGCCAGTTATGGAGATTCTACCTTTATTGCACAACCCTCAGATACCTAAATTTAAATTAAACAGGTGAAGTGACAACACAAAAGCCACCTACCAATATACTGATCATAAAATAGAAAAGGAAATTAAAAAGACTAGAGGGCTAAAGCTCGTTCAATTTTGCAAATATGGTTAAATCTTGTAACATCTCCGGTATCTCCTGAGCCTCTTTTTCATAAATAAACTTCTGAAAATATATATCCCTGTAGACAGCTAAAGCAAACACCTTCAAAGCAGAGGAAATTTTATGAGTGCAAATTTGGGGCTTTAAACCCCACCCTTCCATCTCCACATGCATTCTCTAACACTCATCATGTAAAGCCAGGTAAATGGCCAGCAATCATGCCCTTTGGGTTCCAATATATTGAAGCATTCCACTTATTCATGAGATAAAAGGACCTGCAAAGACTCATAAGTCCAAAAAATATATAGTCATATATAAATAAGGCTGAACTATGCCAACAAATTCTGCCAATGCCCTTTTGAGCCTGTCATTTAAGTATAGCCAGAAAACACTGTTCACTGGATTACAGTGAAAAGTAAGGAGTAACTCGCTGTTTTGCATTAATTATTAGTATGTTCCAGCCAATGTGCCATTAACACACAATTAAATCACTTTGAATTACACAAGTTTTGTGCCAACATTTTGGAGAAATACACAACCTCTATTACAGAAAACAACCCTTCAATTAGAACATGGTATCGCAACACATTTTCCAAAATGTAAATAAACTAAAGAATAAAAGTGTACAAAGTATTATAAGATGACAATGTGACTCAAGGACACTTTTACACTTTAAAGTCAGAACGAAAAAAACCTGATCATCTAGAAGTCTCAGTTTCTACTGCAATTCCAGTGCTAATGCTGCATGTATAAAAATCCTCCAAACCATGATCACACAGATATACAGTATTTCCCTAGCATCAGCCAGTTAAAATGAAAAATCTTAATTTTGTTTTTCTTTTAATCTTTTCAAGCAGTATTCACTCTAATAAATTTCTTGACTTCATGACTGCAACAATGAAATGGATAGGTATTTTTGTATATCCCTGAAAATGCAACCATACAAGAATTTTAGTTTAAATGAATGACAAAAAGACTGCTTCAGGATACAGTGCTGTCTCAAAACTCCTGAAAACTTAATCTGTATTCTGCTAATCTAGGTTACACTTCATCTTCAGGGGTTCTCCTGTAACATCATTCCTTGATGCTTTAGATTCAGCCTGACATGATTGAAAAGGCTTCCTTTTTTCTCCCATTCATCCACTTTGTTCCCAGCCTCCCCTGCCCCCTCCCCCAAAATCATTATTAAGGAGACTATTTTAAAAGAAAAACCTACAGATAAACTATGGCCTAGAACAGGGAGATTCTGCCCAATTTATGTTCAATAAAGTTGATTTACTTTAAAAGATATTATTGCATGCCACTCAAATTGTACTTGCAGCCACATTTTTTATTGAGTGAGTCTGTCATCTTTTCTTTCCTGAAACCTGAGTTTACTTTAGGAATGACAGAAGACTTTCTCAGGGTCAGCTGAAAGCATTCATAACTGCACATACCAGAAAAGAAGTGCTATAAACCAAGAAGCCCTCAAGGACAGCTGTTTTGCTGAGGAGCTGCATGACCAAGCTGCCGCCTCAGCTCCTGTGTAATGTCACTTCTCCTAGTTCAGCTCTGTCGCCACGTAGTGCCCTCCCAGGGGGGTGGCCATCTCTGAACTAAGACTGCTCTAGGATGCTTCCTAACACAACCTAAAACAAAATGCAGATGATTCGTTAAGAAATATCAATTTAAGATGACGAATGGTACCGTAATTCAGATACTGTCCAGGTGCGCAGCTCTCCAAGTCAGCCCATCACTGGGATATATACTCAGCCCTGCTGCCCACTGCCAGCCTGGTTTCATGCTGGCAGCTCCATGGAAGAGGTGAGCCTGTAAGGAAGCTGTTGGGCAACAGGGAATCTGACCTGTCTGCACCTCTGTGTACTCGGCACCCGTTCATGTCATGTCTCCTGAGCTAAGGGAGAAGGGGATGCAGGGTTCAAACTCTGTTCTTCAGTGGGTACAGCAGCCCAGAACCTTCCTGCTCATCCTCCTGCCTACACCCAAATGCAATCACACCAACCCGAGCTCACCTCTGAGGAAAACCAAGCATGCCATACACCACACCAACACATCCTTCCCTGCCCTGCTGCTGCTGGGAAACACGGTTTCTGAAAGCAGCCCTCCCATTGTGCTGTCTCTGCGCAGCCTCTCAGGTGGCACATTCCCAAACCCTGAGCACCACCTCCAACTGCACCTGCCACTGCCCAACCCAGCACCAGGTGTTGGCAGGACCTCCTCCACAAGGCTCCAAGCCCAAAAGCCCAGGAGCAGCTTTCTCCCCGCCCCGGGACCACATCAGCAGTACTTTCAAACACACACACAAAGACAGACCTACCATATGTGCTTCTATCTCCACTTAAACAACAACACCCGTTCTGATGTTCGAGAAATCTTGCTTGTTTCAAGCATCAGCACTTCAGCTAATGAATTTTTGCTACTCTTCTACACTCCACAAATACCGGGCTGAGTAACATATAGCCTAATTGACTGTTAAGGTCACTGGACAGCTCTTTAATCTTATTTAGTATACTTTGAGATAGTTCATGAGTCATTACGGCCTCATTCTTGGGGACACAAGGACACGTAATACACACTAGTAAAGAGCATAAATGTGACCTAATACATGTATTTTACAGACTGTAAAATTAGAAAGATGGCATTAAGTATTTCTTTGTAATATTATATTTTTAATGGTGTTGATGATTTTAATACACAATAAAAATATTTGTCAAAGCCTGCTGGTGTATTCCTAACTTGTAAGATTGCTGTAACTCTAAGAACATTCTTTAAGTAGTAAAAGTCATACTTTAAATACCATCTTGAAGAGAAAAAAGGGCTCAAGGGAGACCTAACTAAAAAATTCCTTACTTGAAAGGAAAAAAAAAAGGAGACATTTTTCAAGCTGTTATTCATGATATTTGATTTTATGATCTAAATTGTAATTCAGCGCATGCACGTGTCAGGAACTTTGTAATACTTTTGAAAGGGATCAGCATCACTAATCAGGCACTGAAATCCAATTTCTGGGAGAAGCGGGGACCTCAAACCTGCACATTTTAGCTGGCTTGGAAAGATCTTTGAAAAATAAAGTTAAACAGTAATTATACATAAGTGTGCTTGAGAAACTTTACACCTGTCTTGACATGAATCAGATCTTTGCATGGATGATTAAATTCTTGGCATTGCTTTAGGTGATTGGGATGGCATTAGCTTAGGCAGGGTAAGAATTCAACAGCCACAAGCCTAGACAGGTAGGATAAAGGAGTTACTGACTCAAAAAGGCACGGCAGCTTATCTGTGGAAGTCTAAACATGTAAATCATTTAACATAAACAGATCTGCTGATATTTTTAGAAAGGAATTTCAACTCATAAGTAACAATGTTAAAAAAAGGACACCAGTATCCCGAATCATATTTTCCACAGGTCCTCCCAGCTCCTTGCAGATCATTGCTACTAAAACTCAGACAAGAGAAGAAAAAAAAAAAATAAAACCCAAAGAAGTAAAAAGAGGAAGAAAGAAAAAAAGCCAGAGACAGGTAGCTGGGTTTGGGAATAGGACAATAATGAACTTGCTGGCAATCAGTGTTTGACTGCTGGCTATGCTACAAGATTCCTGCAACCTTTGTCTCCCTCTGCCTTAGTTCCCAGTTTGTAAAACCAAGTGATAATGTTTCCTTACCTCACAGGAACGTTCTCAGAATAAATCCATAAATGCCTGGAAGACACTGAGACACCACTGTGACAGAGGCCATAAAAATACCTAGGGGAAAAACAAACAACATAAGAATAAGTGTCATAAGCGACCTAAACCAGCAGAGACATTCACAGATTAAAGGTAAAGCAAAGATTAAAACTTTGCTTAATAACATGAATTCTCCACCCTGGGGAAGAAGCAGTTCAGTCCAGCACATATTCCCACACAGACACTTTTAAAACCATGACAGCAAGGGAAAATTTCCCCTTTTCTCCTTGCCCATGACAGAGTCATGATAATCAACCACCAGATGCAAGCAGGAAAGAGGTTTACAGATCATTAGCTCAGCTCTCCATGACAAGTATCACATCCAAGAACCCCGATCACAGCAACGGGGCCCCATATACTGACAGTGCTCTTCCTCAGCCTCCATATCCAATTCTAACTGCAGAGCTGAGCTCCTCCAATAGTTCAGCCTAACACTTATTCCTGAACAGCTTTTATCCATTTGTTTTCATGCCAACATTGATCCAGTAGCTTAAACAGCTTTTCCTTATCCCTGAAGTTTATTTCCCTGATGATAAAAAATGAATTACACCACCTCCTGTCAGGGCTCATTTGCCCACTCAAAACAAGCAAGTTCTTGGAGTTTGCTCACCAGTGACTCCCCAACTTTGATATTACCTGTCTCCTGTATCACCCCACATCAGCATCTTCTGCCCAGCCCCATCCTGGTGGCCCACTGTCACCTTGCAACAGACCAAAGATGTGTTTCTCCAGCATTTTCAGCTGGTAACCCCCTCCATCCCACCCAGAGCAGAGAAGAAGCTTCCCTTCTAAGGTTATGACCCTGCATGCCATCACCATGGAGATATGTCCCACTTCAATTGCTCTAGGTCTCAAGCTCTTTCTGAAAGATATCCTGACTCTTTGACAGCACTGACCGTGCCTCCTACCTGTCTCACCCGCAGCGCTCTGAGCCCTCAGGGCACTGCTCTGTGGTGCCAGGGATGTCACAGGGAACACGTGTGGTCTCCCTAAAAACACACCTCCTATCTTCAGTGACAACTCAACCCAGCAGCTGATGGCTTGAGCTCAACTACACCGCTAAGCGTGCTTTAACACGAGCCAAATGACTACAGCCCTCAGAAGGATAAGTGATTCAAAATTATGCAAATGCACAGAATACATTATTTAGTCTTTATCATTTACAAAGTATGCATTTTGTAAACAGTTTCAGCCCTCTTACAGAGGCTGTGACAGTGCCGTGAAATTTGGGTGTCCGATGGTTGCTGCGTCATGCACTGACCGTCATATCCCTGGTGGGAGAGGGAGAGGGTTTGCTCCAGTTCTGAAGTGGGGCATGAGGCTTGAACAGCCTGCATGCCCACTGCCCCCTGTGTTCAGAGATACCTCCACCCATCCCCTCATACACAGACCCCTTGGACACCCTCTCTCGTCCACCCTCACCAACTCAGCTGACCCGGACAACAAAAATCCCCCCACTTTTTTCCATTTCTAAGGGGAGAGGGCAGTTCCTTTCCTCCTGGCGCTTTGTGTGGAACCAGCTCAGGAGCTGCTCAGACAAGGACTGGAGCTGGCAGGAGGGGAACAGTAACCTCCCCCCTCTTGCTGGCAGTCTGCCCCCAGACCACACTGGGGCTTATTGGAAATCTCAGCCCAGGGAACCAGAATACACTCACCTTTCCAAGGACTTGGATCCATTTAAAACTGTGCTCCAATAACCTTCACAAACAAATATATTATGCAATTTATGTTATGCAGCATTGACTTCAATGACTCTGTAGCAGTGCTTACACTACTATATTTACTTCTGGCATGCACTGGCAGCCTTCGCTGCAATTATTCTGAGCGTGCTCCTGTTCTAAACCCGGAGGTCCTACCCTGCCAATATCTATGTACAATGCTCCTCAGTATGTTTTCCATAACTTTGACCACACTGTCCTTCTTCCTTCTGTCTCTGCAAGCTCCTTTGTCTAGAACATGTCAGAAGATTTTTCTCCTTTTACAGAGTCGTGATTTTATATCCCAGCACACCTCCCTCAGTATCAGATCGCCATCTTCCACCTTCAGCTGTCCCACACTGTTGGTCTCCACCCCTCAGATGAGAATTTAAGACAAGCTCCCTGGCATCTCCTGCCAGGCTCCCTGAAATTTGAGGAAAGTACTCTTTTAGGCAGGCACTCATTCACCTTGATGCCCATGGCACAGACCAGCATACTAAATAAACAGAAGAGAGATTATACAAACTTGTTTTCTCCCTTCCCCCAGACTGACAGGATGATCATTTCACTACTGGCTCTTTCCACTCTCTTTATCAGTCTTTGCTAAAGGAATGGCAGTTGCCTCTGAGTGGAATCCATCCAGCAGTAAATGGTTCGTTAATTCCCAGGACATATTGCATACAGAGAAGGCTACTTAAGCTACTTAAAAGGCAACCCTTTACTAAATGCATAAAAACACTTGAAATTTCTGTAAGCCAACACTTTAAATTAATGACTTTTTTTTTTAATATATCAGTCTCTGCTGCTAATTGTTATACTGCTTTTTATGCACTCATTTAAACGTAGTCCTTAGAAACTCTATAGAATTTGCTAAAGTTGTAACACACAGTTGCAGCCATTCATGGTACACACTCATGTATTTCAGTAGAAACTGCTTTCTCCCAGGAGCTTAAGTAGATTTTTGTATTTGTGTGTAACAAGGGCAGTTCAAGTCAACTATTCTCACCACAGTGACACTACTGTTAGAAAAGGAAGTGGAATCATGTCACAAAAAAAACCAGAAACACCAAAAAACCCCCCAAACAACCTCTTCTACGTTGAAAATACTAGGATGGAGCAAAGAATTTTAAGATGAGGTTAGAAAATATTCTCAGTCATATTATATTAAGCACTGTTTAATAAGCAATTGAAGATTCCTGGAAATCCCTGCCACAGGAGAGCCTGTGCACGCTGAAGTGATCACATCTGCTCTGAATTTCTTTGCATCTGTTTATCTGACAGATATATTTAAAATTTTACACTGATTCAGTTTTGGCTGTCTTAACCAACTTTATAAAACAGATGTTCTGCTTATATAGGGAAAGGGCATACAAACATTAAGTATTTGCTGTTGAGGATTAAACATTAACAAAAAAAACTAATCAGCAGTGACGAAAGTGGTGATGGCAGTTCACTGGAGATAACCTCCTCCGTGCAGCATGCTGCAGTCTCCATCTGCTAATTTAGGCTGCTGGAGGCCTCGAGTGACAAAAGAGAGACCATACCAACAGGATTTTAGCACACTGAAGTACACACAGCTTCCCCCTCCCACAAGTTAAACTCAAGGCCAGCGGGAGCATTGGGGAGGCTGCCAAGAGTAAGTGCCATGTTGCACGTCCCCTGCAGCACCCTGAACAAGAGCCCAGCACCTCCAGCTGCACCTGGACACCTCTGCTGCTGAAAACATGAGCACTACCTCCACGGGTTTTGCCAGTTCCCATGTGCTAAGCCCCGAATATTTACTGGAACACTTTAAGGCTGCTTTTTCAATCTATGAGAGGGTATCTGCTGAACAGACAACACCAGCAGCCACGAGCTTTTTATGCAGCATTAACAACAGCAAGGAATTCCTCATCTCTTGGTGAGCTCCCATGATGGCTGACGCTGCAAGAGGCACTGCAAGGGGCCAAGAAAAGCCACAACTTATCAAAAGAAAAAGCAAATTGTGAGAAACCTGCATCACAAGGTTACCTGTCTAGGCACAGCTTCAACAGAGCTCCATAAATACCTCAGTCTAACACTGATAGAGGTTAAAAACCTATTATCTTTCCCAAATGACAGTGTGAACACATGTTCAATGGAACCCCCCCCCCCCTCACCAAGCTACAAAGTAGATTCTGCTCTTTCAGTTCAACAAATACAAACCACAGGGAGCTTTTTAAATGAAAGTATTACGAAGATTACATTAGGCAAGTCTGATCTACTGTAAAACACTCGCACACAGCATTAAGAGGTAGAACAACCTTTAACACCTGCTTTCTCTTCAAACATAGCACTACCTCTGTGCATGGTTTGGCTCTTTTCGGGATGAAATCTCAAGCTAATTTGTATGGCTTACTCCACCAGTAAAGAATACTTCAAATGTTTAGGTTCTTGTGTTCCACTAATACTGAACTGGTGAGAATATTCTTCTAAGAGTGTGTACTCCACAGTGCTGCTCAGCCGGCTGCCGCCCTGCGGGACAGATCCACACGGCAGGGAGTATTTTCACTCCAGTGTGAAATGTTGTGACACAAGAGGAGGTGCAGCAGCTGGAAAAGCACTACATGATCCAAGCAGTGTTGAAAGTCATCATCATAAATATTCTCAAGCAGACTGATTTGTTTTCTTACTAATAGTACATTGTTATTCACAAGTATTAATTAGTTTCTAAATACCACCTGTTACTCGGCCCTCCCTCTGCCATGGGACATGGGCTCCCTGGCTGGCTTGCAGACTGTCCACACTGTTCAGAGATTTAATGATGTTTCAAGTTCCAGAGCTCACTCAGCTACTGCAAGGAGAGGCAGGGAATAATTACTTACTTATGTCTTTCTCTGCTGACCTCCCTGGAGGATGAAACAAGCAGCTTTAAAGGCCTCTGAAGGGAGGCTGGTCCAGTCCACCTTAGATGGAAGGATGACAACTGCACTAGTAGGTCTTTGGTGTGAAGAATGATTTTAAAGATCCAAACTTCAAAGATCTCAATGAGGGGAGAGTTCAAACTCAAAATTTCTCCCCAGTGGAGGGAAGAAAGCTGGTAATGCAATCACTCGTGTTTCCAGTGATCACTCACACTTCAGACAGAGCTGAGGCACCAGGAATTGCCTGTCACGTCCTACAGTATAAATAAACCTCAGACTGCCAGGAGGAAAGCTGTTACAAACGTAGGCAATTTTCTTTGGATTTCTTTAGATCACTTCTTCAAGGGATCTCTCTCTAGGTAAGAGGTACCAATGCAGACAGACAGCCAATATGGGATTCCTCTTCCTCCCCACCAGCAACAACCTCCTCCTAATCATGTGCATCACTGATAACATGAGGAAGCTGGGCAGAGCACTGATGAAAGTGGGCTGAGCACAGATAAAATGTACAAGATAGTAGTACACTTAAGGTTGAAGTGACACAGATGGATGATGAAGTCCTGTCTTGGTCTGTACAAACCCCAGATGGAAGATCCCTCAGACCTTTCAAACACACTCCTTCTGCTCAGTGTCCAGCAGAGACAGTCAGGGAGGATGAGCTTATCTTGATGAATTCAAATTAATACAAAAAAAGAATGAAACTATTTTGAGCCTGGGCTCACACTTAGCCTCACTGGAAGAGATGAACCTGAGGCATTCTCCTCACAGGCCAGCTGAAAGACTCAAGCTCCAAAATGCACCATTTGGCACTTCCATCATCTCACGAAGCAGTGCTGCCTTTTCAGTGCAAATGCAGCACAAAGGTTGTTATCCCACAGCTGCCAGACTCGATACTAAGGCACAGACACCAGTTTGTAAGCTTCCCAGGGAGGAGACACAATTTATTCAATACACCTTCCTGTAACATCAGATTTTTCTTACCAGCATGATTGCACTGGCACATCTCAATCTGAATACTTCTTAAACGGTTCTTTTAAGATCTTGTGCATCAGGCTATCAGTTCTACAGAACACTAGAGTAGAACAGCTAATAAATTACAGATTTTAGATGAAAAGTCAGAGCAGTTTTTGCTGGAAAACATAACAGCAGGACAATTTAACTTTGTCCTTGCTAAATATGGAATGTGGAATGCAGTCAGGGCTTGATACCCTCAAACCCCTAATAGAAAAAAATCTCTGCCATAGTTCCTGCAGACAGCAATAACCTAGGACTATAAGGATTTTCTGAGAATTTGGGCAGCTTCACATTAAAGTCCCCAACATTATAAAACTGGAAAGTGGGAGGGAAAGGAACACACACACACACACACAGAATGTCTAAAGTCATTTTCCCAGTGACTGACAAACATAGTAGTGAATTTCTTAGGGACTTGAATGGCTGGAGCTGAAGTTAAGCTTCACTAGAGCTATATTTACTTCTGCACAAATACAAATTAGGAAACACTTTCTTCCCAGTTACTAATGCAGTGTGACAGGAAACAATTATTTGCTCAGTGTCTAATGTTACTTTGGTGAATATCTAGTTCACAGAAACTGTATATTGTATAATAAAGAACCAAGCTGATATTCTGCAAATCAGTGAGAAAACTTATTTAAGAAGATGAAGCAGCATTTGATTTGCACACGGCTGAGCTACACTGGTCTTTGCTATGCAGACAGAGTTAGAGCTGAAGCATCTTCTGCTTTGATAATAAACAACAAAGTGAGTTTGTTTTCCAAATTCTACATTAATTTATTCAAGAATTCTGCGGATATCTAAAGAATATCATGGTTCTCCTAAAGTGCAAAACAGAGCTGGGCACAAGGACAGAACAATTAAAATAAAAATAAAATCCATCTTTTATGATTTCAAGTGCCAGTTTATCTCTATGAAAAATGCAATTCTGTGTCACAAGGGAGCTCTCAGCTCAGCAATTGCTTCAGTCTTCAATCTCTACAAAACACAAAAGACAACAAAATGCATGATTCACATGAAGGGCTAGTTAGACCTTGGAGAACCAAGCCATGATTGTACAGAGGAGTCCCACGTGCTTCAGAAGGGCTCAAAAGGCTGCATTCAAAAAATCCTAGGCATGTGGCTGAGAAGAAACACTGCTCCTGCCTACTACAGCAAGAATGCCAACTAACAGGCTTGGAGTTTCTAGGCCATTCAACACTACATCCTTACACACTAAGTAAGTCAGAAAAAATACAACACTACTACACAAACCTGTCCTTTCTTCTGGCACACCGAGCAAATACTTACCAGGCCCTTTGCTATACAGAGTCACGTGAGTATTTGTAGAGCTGGAGGAGCTGGCATTTCGTGCTTGGCTTACCTAAGACTCAGGATAACCACAGAGATGCAGATGATGACCTTTCCAGTTGCAGATCCCTTTGAGATGGAAGGCAGATGAGCCCTTGGCACCATCCAAAAGACCATCAACAGCCAAGACTTCTTCAGCCAAAGCTGGACTACTAAAATATATGCAATGTCTTTGCCTAACCTTCCACAGCTTTCTTCTGGAGAAAACACAAAAAAACGAGCTGATAAACATTTGGTTTCTTGATACAGTCTTCTAAAACATTATCAGTTATTTTAATAGTAGGTTCTCAGAGCAGGTGAAACATGGAAATGTGAGAGTTCTGGGCACAAAGCAAACAAACCTCTCAACATAAGGTAAAACATTTCTTAAGAGATTCTAAACAATCTCTCTTACCTACAAGTGCCAAGTATGACTAAGTTTGATGAATAAGTTACAAGGATTTCCAGGGAGAAATGACACCTCCACTACTCCCACTTCTATAAAATCTAGGAACATTGCTTATGTGCTCTATCTTCTTTGAGGATCCTGTGCCAGGAAGGAAAATTCATGCCCCACCTTGAGCAACTCAAAGTTTGACCAGGAATTTTATTTCAGATGCCCGTAATGTCCCTGCCTATGTTTTACTTGCTACATATTTACTGTAACAAGGTAATTCCTACAGTGCTGTCTATATTGATCAGAAAAACCCGTGTTGAGTCAAACACTTATCTTATCTATGCTGCTGGAGGGAGGGGGGCTAAATTTTTTCAGATATATCCAACTGACATGCTACTATTTTATCCAAACACAGCTGTACATCTCGCCCCCATTTCCAATAGCGTCAAAGGAGCAGGAACAATCACGGATCCACATCGCTTGGGTAGAGGTGCACATCAATATTCAGCCCACAGATCTTGCTAGCACCAAAGGGCAGCAGCTACGTCATCTTGTTTGGAGATGTACCAGATTAAAGACTTTCCTCTATTTCAGCAGTATTGACACCGCCAGGCTGGTAGACCAATACACGCACAAGCCTGATAAAAAAAGAAGTGTCTGAAGCTCTTCACAGAGCTGATGCAACAGTGTATTTTCTTGCTACCTGTCTTATTCCTGTACATGTAACACTGCAGAGCAACACTCACCATGACTAAACAGGAATAGTTGCTGTCAATGTTTACTGAAGAGACGAGACTGGACGTTCAGCAGTCAAGCACACGTAGGCCACGTTCACCTTTAGTTTCCTAGAATCTTTTAAGTTATTATATGACTCTATAGTGCTCCTTAAGTGTTCTCTCAAAAGAGAGGATGCAAAGCAAAACAAGGCTCTAGCTTGGAACAAGCTGAACAATTACGCTGAAGAGACTAATTTTCAGTAGAAATCTCATTTCACACCTTTTCTCACTCCTACAAACAGTCATCCACTTGCCCTCTTTGTCAGGGTGCTAAAATAATCAGGAGGAAAAGTAGGAACTTCCTTTCTGATATAGGTTCCCATGTTGCACCTCCTCTCCCATCCTCACAGTACTGAGCTTTTAGGCAAATGTATAATATGAATGGAATCTTGAAGAACTTAACCAAGGTTTACGGATGACTGGCATACAAATTATTATTAGCTACTAAGTAATCAAAGGGATAAAGACACACGTTTCAAGAATTAAGAGTAGATAATCACTAGTAATTAGGATTAGAGTTACTCTTTCTAAGAAATTCACTACTATACATCAGCCTACTGTGTCTTTTCTGGCATATAGAATAACTGGTACTGGAGAAGATGGATCTCTTTTCATCCAAAGTCTCCTTTGCCCAAACAGTCACCCCAGCCTTGGAATCTGCCAAGGGTAAACCAGAAGGAATATTTCATTCCATACACAAGATCTCAAAATCTCAGCTCTCTGTGTTGTATAAACCACAGCTACACTATTGTCCCAGAAAAACCTGTGCTGATTCCCAGCTAGCTCGGAAAAGAGAAAGCAACAGAACATGATTACTGCCACTTTGTCCAGGAGGGGCTAGAAAGGAGCACTTTCCAAGCACTGCTCAGTGGTACCCAACCTCCTCTTTTGCAAGGTTTTAGTTCCACATCAAGAAGACCCCTGTACAAAACTGACTTTAAGGGACTCTTGTTCTAAAACCCTTCAAAGTTCTCTAGAGGAAACTACACAGGTATCTTGTCAACACCAGAAGAGAAAAACAGCTCTAGTACTGGGGTGCAGAAATGAAGAGATCTGAACAACTACATTACAAACAAACTTCTAAGAGTGACACCAACAGGACAGACAGCATGAAGTCAGGACCAGGAGAGTTCTTTTGGGGATTAGTGGCTCTCAGCTTTCTTTGCTTGCCCAGAGGCTTATTCCACAGGACAGCAAATTCTCATTGTAATGGAAAAAAACCTTGTGTTATAAGAAATGTTACAAAATTAATGCAATACAATGGAATGGTTTGATTGGTTTTAATCCATCACAACTTGCTCAATCAGACCAAGCTCACATCAGTGCTACAAGAAGTGTGTCCTCCATTGCACTGAAGAGCTGATGTTTACCTCTCTACAAGGCTTTTGACACAAAGCCCAAAGACCCAAAGAATGCATTAACATTGGACAATTAGCAGCAATGTCCAAACCAGTAAACTGCTACCAGGAAACCCCATTCTACCTATAATTAACCTTTAATACCTTTCTGTAACATGATAGGTTTCTTTGTTTCCACCTCCTCTAAAAGCATAACAAAAATTAGAAATAGCATCAGTCTGCACAAACCAAACACGTTTTCCTTTCAGAGCAGCAGCAATACCATCCCAAGTAAGAGCTGGAATTCCAACAGTCATTACACTGGAACATCCAATCCCTAACAAAGGTGAGATGCAGTTTAAAACTGAAATACAGGTGTCTCAAGTGAACACAGATTAACACATTTACACTATCACACATTCATTACTACAGAGCACCTATTACAGATGCATAGTAAATGTGGGTGAATATACTCATGAAGTCTAGACAAGCGTATTTTCAATTAATAAACAGCTTTCCCCACTTCCAAACCAAAATTATCATAAATTATAATCCCCAATGAGTGATCTCCTTTAACAGAAAGTATTAAAATAAAGAGCACTTTAGAAAGTTATTTACCATATAAACACTCTAGTTTATGCTTAGTAAAGTAAGCCAAAATTCTGTCTCAGAAATGTCTGTATTTCAATTTTATATATGTGAATAAAGCACCAAAAATTGAATATACTGATAATAGTAAAATAAATGCATCACAGATCTATTTTGCTCTACAATTTCACCTCTATACTATCATGCACTGAAATGCACACAACACTGCAACATGGATTCCCATACTACTTGTAATGGCTGCATCACCCCTACATGTTCAGAATGATATTAAACAGTACCAAATACTACAAAAACATGGCCAGCTTTGGATAGCCAGCATTCTTATTTCTTGTAATCACAAATACAAAAAATTGTAATTTCTTGTGATCCTGTGACATGCTTATATAAGTGACACAGAATAAAAGAAACTGTCAGATACATAGATTTCTCTTTTCATGTGGTTAAGGATTTTGCCTTGAGAAGCAAAATAAATGTTTATTTTAAACATATACTTACATAATGTCCTAACATACTTAATAAAAATTAGGTTTGTTTCTAAAGCATTACAATATATTTTATATAGTTGTAAACAGGCACGAAATTAAAATCAATTTATGTATCAAAAGTATTCAAATTTAATATATGTTAAAAAAACCTACATTTGCTTGCCATGTCTTCAAGAAAGGCAAATCACCAGGTTAAACAACTGAAAGTAATGCACTAAACCAACTCTAAATAATGACTGACCTTTCTGAGTGATGTAGAAATAGCTTTTTTCCTAATTTTAGTTCAACCAGTTAAATCAATTCAAAGACTTGTTTTGCTCAAAAGAAGAAATCAATTAAGAAATAACATAGCATGAAGCTTTGTTTTCATTTTCCAATCTAGATATAAACATTTAGAGCAAGAGGATGAAATCTACCATTTACAAAGTCCTCCAGGGCCAAAACTATTTTCCAGTCACTCTCTAGAATTAATACCATAACTATTTTAAAACTTGAAAGTCCTCCCTTTACCAATTTAAAAAGCAAAATGCACTGTTTGCTTTTGATTTATGTACCCAGTAAATTTAAGAACTTAGTTAACAATTCAATATTGTTTCATGCATTTTAACTGAAGTCAAATTTTGACATTAAGACAACTATATATTCAGCACTCACTATATGTTAAACAATTATTTTACTACCAAAAATATGAAGTACCTGAATGCTTATTTGGCATAGTCAGACAATTACAATATATGCTTAGAAGGTTGACAAAAGGCGTTACCTTACCGTAAAAGCTGTACTTAGCAGTAAAAATCAAGACAATCTAATAATTACCAAGCTACTAATAATTAACCTCCCCTTTGAGAAATGTAACAAAGTAAGATCAAAGGAACTGATTTACTTCAAAGTTTCTGCTTGATTTACATCATTATTTAAATCATGTTTTAGAGAATGAGATATTTATTACAAAGTAGCAAAAAAAAAAAAAAAAGGAACGGAAAGATTTAATGAACTCTGACAATGTCGTCTATTTTTAGCATCACACCAAAATCACCATGTATTTGGCATATAAACTCCTGAAGGTCCTTGAGCTATCCTATTGGTTTTGTAGCTGATAGTCTTTCATTTCCGAATACTCAGATGGAGTAAAACTCAACAGTGAGTTATTTTACAATTACCTGGGAGCTGGGAAAGCTGGGGTGCTTGAACAGATTTCAGCATATCCCTAACCATGCTGGGATTGTGCTCCTGCTGAACTGAAGCCTTCTAAGGCTTCTCATCCTGCACCAACAAGGAACATCTGAATGTTAGTTCAGAGCCCACAGTGGGATTAAGCAAAACATCCCAGAGCTCCAACACAATCTTTTACTGATGAGGGAGAGAAAGGAGGGGGGACAACTTCTTGTCGCTGTCATGGTATTTTTCCTTTATTACAAGAATTAAAGAATTATGAGAAACGTACAAAGTTAATGCAGACGAACTTTTTTTTTTTTATCTCACTAGTATTTTAATTAAAACCTTTTGTCATGTCTGCTAAGCAAGTTCAAAGTATTGCAATGCAGTAGCAATGGTTATGCAGAAGTCTTGTTATGCTTGGGGAAAAAAAATGTTTTCAACTTTTACCAAATCAGCGACTGTAATTACTAGAGGAATAAATCAAATTTATAGCAGGCAAACACAGGACATAATAATTTTTTTGTGCAGTCATAAATGAGTTTGGTTTTGTTGCAATGAGATAAAGTTTAACGTTTTCTGCATGTCAGACAGATAATTTTGATAATATTCTTTACATTTCCTCCTTATTAACGAGATGAAAAATTTGCTATTAAGATATTCAAGTCACCACAATACATCTTGTTACTGGATAATCTTCAACAAAACCTTAAGATACTTTTTCCTAACCACATTAACATAATAAATGCATATCCAGAATTCTTACTTCAGTATTAGACAAAATATCAAGAGGAAGAATTCAGCAAATTATGGCAAACCAGTTGCTTTTTTTTTAAAATTCTGTTCAGAATGCTGCAACACAGGAGACAAAAGCAGTTTTGTTTCTTTATATACAAAGATCTTTTTTTCAATTTAACTGAATTCTAGACAAAAACAGCTGGGGTTTTTTTTATCATGCCATACACTACCTCTGCTATTTACAAGTGTTTTCACATCTCCACTTTCACTACTAGCCTTTTGTGAAGAACAATTTCTGATTGCTAGGCTGTTTTTCATTTGCCTACCTCTATTCACAAAAAAAAGGAAGCATGTTAAATAGCAAATTTGATAGACTTTAAAAACTTGAATAGTTTACATATGTAAACTGATTATGGTTCTGCAAAACCTGAAAGTAATGTTATCAAAACATGGGATTGCTTCAGCAAACAATGGCAGTGCTAACCACAGAAAAGCTCCAGCACCCGTTGGCATCAAACCACAGTAGCACACCATGAACACTAGTGATTTGTTCTTTGTTTGAACGTCAGTTTTGGAGAGTAAATATTGTACATGCACACACACGTATGCATTTGAGCACATATATAAAGGCTGCCCACAGCCAAATAAACCTGTAGCTCCTACTTGAAAAAAGCATTTTTATGAGACTGCCTAGCTCTAGTTATCCGAGAGGTCTTCATTTACAAATTTCATCTTCTCCTTGATACAGTCTGAAAAATTGCAATGGAAAGATACAACGTTAAATACTGCAGGTAGACTGTCACCTCCGGTGAGAGATGCCTGAGCAATGCCACCACAACAGGAAGGATGGCTCCGAAAACATTTCTGCAGGATCACTGTGGAAAGACCTTTATCAGCTAGTGACTGTAAATTTATTTTCTGCAAAGGAACCTTCTGGCATAATGTGCGCAGAAAGGATATAAAAGACAATCTGTCTGCCAAAGAAACTTAAAAGTAAATGTGAAGGCAGCAGAGGCAGTGTATTTTGTTGAAATATGTAGATGTGCCACTTAGATCTCAATGTGTGCCATCTCCTGACACCAAAGGGTGAAATGTTCTGATCTCTGCTGACAATATTTATACTGAGAAAGGCTCCAATATTTCATTCAAATTTCCTAAATGCCCCTGATCTTTTTTCCAGAAGCAAGGCAGTTGAGTAAGAGTCCTCTGCATGTCTGGCAAACAGGCCATGGAGCCTGTGGATCACCTTGCCAGCATCACTTGTTTCCACCTCAGCAGCACTCACCTATCTACTTCCAGAAGACAACTGAGGATCACAGAAAGCAAATTCACTCTGTTATCTACGGTAAAAAACCAGATAAAACCCCTCAGCAAGGACCACTGCAGCCTGCACCACTAGCTGGGCAGGAGGCCAGCATCACCTGCACTGCTGGCCAAAGCGCATGAAAGGCCACGACTCTGCTTGTGCCTGCAGACAGCTTAAGCAATCAAATCATCCAGAAAGTTTTAGGTTTTTTCCTTTCTTCCCACTTCTGTCGGATGATTTATCTCACTTGTAACTTCAAATAAAAAAACAGCAACCATGTCCTTTAGGAACAGGTTTTCTTTGAAAGTAACAAAATAACCATCACACTCCTATCCAATAAAGCCCTTAAACAAAACCACTAACATTTCATCAAATGCACATGAACTCTAACCCAAGTTCATCAGATGCATACACAGGGGAAAAAAAATTAGTACCTTTGTAATACAACTCAGTTTTCTACAAGGCAATATAAAATATAATTAGCTAAATATTTTAAAATATAGATACAAAGATTAAGTAATGCTTGAAAGAGGGTATAAGATCTAAAGGGCAACGGATCTAAAGATACACTTTTAAATACTTAACCCGTTTTTTCTTGGGGGCACAGGATCCAAAGGGCAATGGATCTAAAGATACACTTTTAAATATTCAAGCCAGTTTTTTCCCTGAATTTTTATCATCCTATTAACATAAGTTTATACATTTTGTATAATAAGTTTGTGCATTACTATGTTTTTTCAATTGTTTAATCTTCCTATTTCTATTTTTTAAACATCCAGCAATTGCTTAAGCCTCTGGGTGTATTTATTTTAATTAAATACAACAAAACCGAGTGAAAAGCTTTTGCATTTTCTGAAAGAGGAGACCACTCAGAATTTTCCTCCATGTGTCGCAACAAAGATCTGTCAGATACATCCCCAGAGTAACCCCGCAAAGACAATAGCTGCGCCAGCAGCAATTTGTCTGCATTGTGAAGGCAAACGTTTAACAAACAAAATAAAACAAAGAGTAATTTAATATTTGTATTGTGTTTGCACAAAGAAGTGCTGATCAGAACGAATACTGAATGACCGGGATAGCACCTTCCTCCCTGTACCCGTAGGAGGCCACGCTCCCAGACCCCAGGGGATAGACAAGGTCTGGGACAGACTGACACTCCAGCTGTGTATAGTTCAACTTTACTTCTCTTTAAGCAATGAAAAGCATCTGCTTTTATTCCACACAGATGGATATTGACATATTTTGACAGAAGGCCTGTCCCCCATCAAAACCCAAGCAAGACTGCATACTAGGTTGCCTCACTCACGCGCTGGCCAGTCCTCACTCGACCAGTGGGTTGGCAAAACATCACTTCTTTCTTCAATTCCCACTGACATGTCTGTGTATGACTCTTAACCCCACACCGCATTCACCAGCTCCTTGGGTTTTTACCTTTTGTAAAGGTACACTCAAATCTGTGGTGAAACCTAATTATATACGTGGGGACAGTCTGTTCACCTGAAAGCAGGTAATGCCGAGCTCTGCCTTCTCTTTACACACCATTTACTTCCACTATCAGGAGAACAGTGCAGTTCAAACCACAGAATGTAAAAAGAACAGCTTTAAAGGTTTCCTCCCAGTACCCAATCAGGAAAGTATCTTCTCAATATTTACACCTTTTTACTGCAACCAACTTCTTCCATAACAAGAGGCTGCTTTTGAGGTAAACTTCTTGCACTGCATTAGGTAACAGACTTCAACAGCACTACGGATATTGCTAGAAAAGGTTTTTTAAAATCCTGCATAGCCATGCAGAAACTGCCCATATAAGGAAGAAAACAGGATTTCTGTCTTTTAGCCCACCAGGATGATAGTGTACAAATTCAATGTAGATAAAGGCAGACAACACTCAAAACGTGCTACTGCTTTGGAATGTTATTTCATAATATTAATAATTACCAAAAGAGCACAGTGGTACTTGACAAAGTTGTTGGGTTTTTTTAAATAAGCTTATACCAATAAGACGTTTCTCACCAAACTCACCATTTTATCAAACACACAAATGCAGATTCAAAATTAATTCAACGGCAGCATTTTTCGGAGGCTACTTTTGTTCACATTTATGGATTTAGTTATTGAATACAAGCAAAGTTTAACAACAGGAGGAGCAAATTAACAATTTCACATCATAAAATTGTACTTTTTGGAAAGAACCCAGAAGTCCGCTTCACCAGACTCTAGACTACTTAGAAATTACTTGTCTTCAAAGTCTGAAGAAAACTGAGGGAGAAGCAGTACTCTTCTTCTCAAACATAGTTGTCCAAGTGGTGCTTCTCAAACTCACAACTTTCAAGTTATATTTGCTTTAACTCCATTTCTTCTATGTTAACAGAAAGCCTTCCTGGATATTAGGTTTCAGCCTCAATTTCACATCTTTATATGTTTCACCTAATTCTCAGGCTTCCCCTCACCAACTGTAGAGATCTGGAGAAGTAATTTCCCAGAGTGAATTACTTATTAAAAAGCAAACATAGCAATGAAAGAGCCCAAACTAGGCTCTGTGCGAGGCCAAAGTAATAATTTCAGCCCTGTGATCTCTCCCAGAAAGCCAACAAAGGGGCAATTACAGAGTAACACCAAGGCGCTGCTCACATTTTGGGAGGATTTCACCCAGAAACATGCTGCTAATATTCACATTTAAGATCTCCCAGGGCCCTATTACTTCTTTCTTTTTCAATAACATACTGGATTTCTCTGGCATTCAAAACAAAATCAAGCCTTAACAATCCACATTTTCCCAAAATTTGCTTCTTTTTAATTGTGATAATACAAAAATTCATGCTGAACTATTCAGCTATCTACCTGACCAATTTTATAGCTGTATTCATACTCTGGGTGAATCACATTTAGAAAATTATACATAAACATGGTGTGACATTCTGTCAAGTTATCTTTAATTACGTAATCCCATCCTTTAAAAAGAACTGAAAATAGTTTATACAATCATTTGGAAATTTAATCCTGGGATAGATGTCTAAAATGTGCCAGAGAAACAACATGGTCATCAGAAAAGCTTCTAAGGGGGTTACAATTCCTCACTCCCCTAAACCTCAGTACTTTGGTTCTCAAACATCCACTCTCTGGTGCACGTCAGAGTGCTGCAGGGACAGGACAGACTCCTGCCAGTACACCAGGATCAATGTCCCTTTTCTGAAAATCAGTCTGTCATTTGGAAGATATCTGCCCTAATGCAAAAGCCCCAGCCAGATACTACATTTTTATTACCCTTGTTATATGGCTGCCCCTTATCATCCAACTTGTTTTCATTCATTCCCAAACTGTCAGAAGAAAGAAGTATTTAAAAAACAAACAAAAATTTATTGAAAACCCCAGTAGGGTGCACAAAAATTGCAAAGTATTAACCCAACGAAGTACACCTGACAGGAGAGTGGTGCACACCAAAGCCAGAGGACTGTCTTGTCTTCAGGTATCACAAACTCCCCCCCACAGGCCCCTTCTTTCTCAAAGTTTCCAATCATGCTAAAAAACAAAAAGATAAAGAACTACCCAAAACCCCACAGCTCAGCTATCTCCTCTGATAAATGGCCCGTAGGCAAAGGAGACCTCTGTCCCAAATCCTCACCCCAAAACACTCCCAATCCCTGCCACTAGGTATGACTGAAACTCCACCACAGGCAGTAACCACCTGCAGGACTCACTGCCACTCCATCAGGTTTATTTGCTAACAACCCTGCCTGCTCCCCCAGTACTAAAACTCAGCAACTGATCTCCAAACCAATCAGGCTGGCCATAAAGACACAGTGCTGCAAGAACAAATTGTGTTTTAGCAGCACTGTCCATTTTACAGAACTTTAAATTAAATTTCACATAAAAACTCTGCTTCAGATGTCCCTTAATTGGTCTCCTGTTTATGACTTTACACAACCCTACGCTACATAAAAATTTGTCAAACACAGTAATTTCTTCAGTAAGATTCAGTGCACCAAGTGTTTCCCCGTGCAAGTCAAGTGATGACCCAACTCCTCCCACAGGAAAGCCAATAGAATGCTTTTAATACCTTTTTTTTTTTTAAACAGTTCAGTTAACCTTAACCCCATTTCTCTTCCATTTCCAGTTAGATGGCTTCCTCAGCTGAAAAATTTAATTCCCGATAAGACAACCTATCAACCAACAGAAAATGGACTTTTGAGTAAGGACAACCAGCTGCACCAGTGGAGGTTGTTCAATTCTGTTTAGATTTTTTTTTCATTGTCCTCATAATCACCACAAGATCAGTGGACACAGAAATGAAATAAAGTGAGGTGTCTCAATTCCACAGGTGCTGGCAGCAGGCTCAGCCTGGTACCCCCTCTGCTCGCAGGCAAGAGGCACAGGCAGCTGCACGGAGAGGCTCCCACACCAAGCAAATCCATTCTGAAGGTAACTTACCATCCTATTAACGTGCCTTATAGACAGCTGTAAATTTGCAGCATTACAGCACTTTATGATGTTAAATAATGCATTGCATGTTGCACAGATATTTTATTGTACGTTTTTCCACTTTGAAGACTTTCAAGGATCCTATACAAATTGCACACAGCTGTCTATTACTGGTAGTTGACAAGTTATTAAAAATTACATTATCTGATCATTTGAGAAACAGAATGCAATAGTGCCGCTGTTTACTACGCTTTAACACGTGCATAAAATGGAATGTTGTGGTCCAATTTTTAAGTGCCTACCCTTACGAAGAAATTAGTTTTTTAAATAAAGCTCTACTGCTTTTACAGCATCTGAATGTGCACTACTACATATTCTGCATATAAAAAAAATCCCACTGTGAAGAGCTGTACTACAGTGAAGAAACTGCCACTGGAAATATTGGAATTCTCTGGCTTTCCCGTAACTAAAATCCCCAGATAAATATTGTATTAGCATACCTGTTTGTGCTTCATTTGCTGATAACAGAGCTGGGTTAAGACTAGAGAAGCAGGTAAATTACAGAGCAAGAACTGTATGTCAGAACAGTCATTTTCCAACTTGTTTGAACTTGACTGTATATTGCTAAGCTCAAGCAGAATGTAAACTGCTGCCCTGTAACAGTTTAGATCACATGTTAAACAGCTTTCAAGCATAGTTATTTGTATTTTAATATTGCCTGAAGGTCCTAAACTAAGATCATACCCCATGATCCTGGATTTTCCACCATACAGTTCCTGTCTTGAAGACATTATGATCTAATATAGACAAGATGCAACAAAGAAATACAACGAGCAATCAAGGCAAGAGTGGGAAGTCCTCAAGTTAAAGATACAGTTAGTTAGTTCTCTAACTACTGAAAAATCCCTCTAGGCAAGGAGCAAATAAAGATAAATAGTAGCTACCACAGGAGCTCCCTCCTTTAAGAAGTAAACACTTAAATAGTTCTGAGAAGCAGCTACATGCTTTGAAACATGAACGCTAACTAGCATTATGTCATGTAATTTATAATCTTCAACATTAACAATTCGTGGCAGAGGACTCATAAGCCATCTACCTTCTTACCATTTTCCAGACAACTGAAAAAGAATTGTTGCAAATGATCAAGTAGCAAGAACTCATACAACCCCTTCAAGTCCTCGTGGTTTGTTCAGCCATTCCCATATTGCCAAAAGACAAAGGTCCTTCATTAAAGGCAGGTAGGATACAGCTAGTCTAGAAAGGGGGAATTAAAACCACTCATTTTCACTGCATTTTCAACAAGAACTACATTCACCAAAGTCTCTCCTCACCTGAACTAAAGGCCACTTGACTCTTTACCAAAACAACCTAAGGAACCACAGATTTCTATGAGCACCCTTGCTCACTCATTCTTCCTTTGCAGATTTAAACCTCCAAATTAAATTTGTAGATTTTTATTTGCAAGACTCATCACCACCAACAGTTTTGTAAGCCTAGTGAGATATTCTTCTGCATTAAGAGAAAACTGGGAGAAGAGATCTTCCATTTTGGACACCACCTCAATAAAAATTAAGTAAAACCCCCTCAATTTCATATATCCAGTGCAGTAAGACATTCAGCAATGTGACTTGTAACACCAAAGCAAGTAACAATCAAACAAACAAAACTAACCACAAGTTCAAGTTGTTTTCCATTATTACATCCATCTTCCCAAAAGCCACAGTTCACTGTGACTGATTTGTTCTTCCACTGTAAGACAGCTTATGTTTCAAGCACTAGTAGTGGCATTTGTCACATGCTACAATGGAGGACGGAGGGAACCATAACCCATAAATGCAAGCTGAAAGCTTGTCCGGGGTTGACATTGTAGTACAGAACCTGTCTCCAAGATGAGTAAGGTCACCACCAAAAGAAAACCACCATCATTGACAACAAACTGCAACATCACAGGTGGAGAGATACAAAACCCCCACCATTTACTAAATAACCACCAAGACCTGCAGCTATAAAGACTATGCATACAATCTCTGTTCTGGTGGTTTTTTATTACTGAATGCTCAGCCTCCAAACATTATCATCCGTAATACACTGAATCTGGGATTCTGAGCAAAATATATGTAACATGGAACCCAGCCAAATACTACTGATTACACCACTGTCTTGAAAGTCTGCTGGCAAGGTATGCCTAGTTTCAAAATAATCCTAAATCCTGGAGCCTTCATTCTTTATGAAAATAAAATAATGTTACCTTTTGCTTATCTCAAGTTACCAAATATTTACTTCCTTGGACAAGGAGAAAGACCTTCTTCGGGTCCTTTATTCCCACTGAGTGGCCATGAACATGAATATGCATAGCAGTACAAAAGATATAAAAATAGAAAGAAAGATAACAGGAAAAAAAACCCCACTACTATCAATATTTGAATAATGAGGCAGCTTTATCTTCATCAGTATATCAATTTATTCACGTGGGGTGACAAGAATATATTAAAGCTATTCTGAAGTTGGGCCATTAAATTGCTTATACAACCTGTTAACCAGTGCTGCTGGCAATTAGGAATGCATTCTCACTGGAGGCCTTCTGTAGAGCCTTGCTTCAAAGGTTCAATGCGCTGTACATTAACTTACCAAGAAACACCCTGAGAACTGCTCCTCTGTCATGTAAGCTCAGTACTGCCAACTAATTAAGGCTACAGTTCATATTCTGAAGATGTCAATGTCCTCCTGCCAGTTTAACATCTGCACAACCACGGGAAGGTAACTCTGATTTAAAAAGCAGCCAGGATACACTAATCAATGCTAGGTTGGCTATAAATGTCCTCTATCCCTAAGGAAGTTTTGCAGCACATTTGGACTAAAGTGTTTTTTATTTTAGGCTCCTGCAGCATGCATGATTTTGTACAGGTACTCGTGTGTGCACATGTACATGCTTGCAAGGCAAGTTTACTTTTGTTACTTTTCTATTAAGGGGAAACTTGGCATTTCTCTAGCACAAAGCTGTAAAAGCTCTCTGGAATGCTGATCCTAATCACCAGTGAAAAACTTGTTGAAAGAAGGGATCCACACCTTGCTGCAAATAGAGCTGTTCCACAAAGACTGGGGGAACAAGCATGAAAATCAAAAGAAATGGAGAAAAGCACTGACGGGCAAACAACAAGCAGCTCAAGAACGAAATGGCAACCACCAAGGTTTCAGTTTCTTTTGTATTAAGGGGATGGACTGAAAATGGTTTGTTTTTAAGACTTATGAGCAAACTGGAAGAAAATTGTGTTGCTGAATGCATGGATGAATTATCCAAAACCACCTGGATGGGTTGCATCAGCCTTTAGTGACTGAACCAGCAATGAGAGAGGGGGGATGAAAGCAGGACGCTGAAGGTACTCAAGGAATTACTGTAACCAGAAGGTAAACGCAGCTCTACAATCCTCAACGCGCTGCAGCTCTGGGACCCAGAAAACGCCTTTCAAACACTCACATGGGGTGTGATTACTGCAGGTCTGATAGCAAATATATCAAGCTAGACTGGTACCAGAGGATTACAGAACAGCAAATGCAAATGTCTGTTTAAAAAAAAAGGAAAAACTAATTTTGTTATCTAAATGTTGGCTGATTTGATCTCAGGAGTAATGAAATGTTTTAAAACATTTCAAAAGACAGATAATTAGAGACCTGCAGGAAAAGAAAAAAAAAACAGGATAAGACACAACTTGGGTTAACCAGCAGTAATTCATGCCACATTTTCCCCAAATGTTTTGCAAATAAAACACAGTATTTTCTAAACATAATGCGGTAGGTCTCGTTTATCCTGCTATCAGAAAACAACACTGCAATGTTATGTAGGAAATAACCAATTTAGTGGGAGAAAATTTAAAAAAAAAATCCTAAAACAAATAAAGAAGGGGGCTAAAGTTAAAAGGTCAAATACAAACAAGAGAAGAGAGGCTATAGTGGTTACTAATAGATTTTTTCCCCAAGGGTTTATCCTGAGACACGTATGTTCTAATTTTATATATATACACATATATCTATATACAGAAAATAAAAGCAACTCGAAGACAAAAAGAAAACACTACTCAAGTTTGCTAAATGTCAATGTAGAGAATAACATCTGTCACACACTAAGAACATTGTAATTTTAAGGACATATAACAAATATAGACCCAAATACTTAGTACTACATACAAAACTAGGCACTCGAGAAGGAAACAAAAAGAATCTCTGGGACACTCGTGTAGAAAATTATTAAGAAAGGAAAAAATTGGTGTATTAGATGGAGAACAGGTAAGTTACAGAGTTCAGAGAAAAGCTCCAGAGAAGCATTTTTGCTGCTTGCATTACACAAGGCCCAGTACAGCCTCGGTCACTCACATACACCAAACCTTACTTCAAAACAAGACCTTACAGACAAACGATCTTTGAACACATTTAGGATAAAAACTGGACCTTTTTCATATTCTTGTACTTTTATATTTTTTTTAATTTATTGTGAATGCTTTACCATTCAGCAAGCAACAGCCACCAAAAAGAATTCTTTTTAAGTGGTACTTGATATGATGACAAGGAGGACTCTGATGTAATTGCCTGGAAAGCAGTGGACCAGATGTGACATGTATTTGTAAAAGGGCAAAAAAGAGGGAAAATTCTGAAGTGCCATTGGCATTGCTTTTCTCTTGAAAAGCTTCTTCAGCACATACCTCGGTGAAAGAAAAGTAGTGCTGGTAAACCGGGAAGGACAACTAGTGAAGGAACCAGATAGTAAAGGAAGCAGGTAAGTGAACACACAGCTCTCTGTATCCTCTTCTCTTCATAAAATATCAATGAAACTGCTGTTCAGATATCAGTTCAATTTTAGAAGAAAGTTTGTGACAAGAAGAGACAGAGCAGCATGATAGAAACGGCAAGGAGATTTGTTTTAGTTTGCAGACCAAAAGAAAAAAAAGACCTTCGGTGTCACCCAGTGCCTTCTGCAAACGTGAAAGGTCAGAAGTATTTCTTAATTCCCTAATAAATTCTCCCAGAATGTTTTTCTTCAGTTAAATTCTAGCTCCTGACATTGACCTCAACATCGTTTTTCAATCTAAGCTTCACTACAGGCACTTCAATAACATGAAGATGAGGGCACATGAATGACGCATTTTACTTTATGGCTAAATTATTTTGTTTTTAATTTAGAAACAAATTTTCAAATCCAATGGAGAGACTTCTCTTAGATCAACCTCATGCTAGAGGCAAGTGCTCCAACAGATAACTGATTTGAGGAGTAACCATTACAGCCGCATTGCCTCACTCAGACTGCTGAAATTACTCCCAGATAATGCAACCAAATATCTCCCTTGCACAAGAAAACTCACACCCAACAGCTGGCAACGCCAGGGCAGCCTGGATGGCGTATTCAGCACATGTGGATTCCTGACAATTCACTGCTTTTTTATTTTGTTTTTTTGCTGCTGACAATAAGGTAAGAAATCTAACAGCATCCCTCTAGTAAAACAAAAGCTATTTAGTCCCTACAAGCCTCCAGAACTCCTATGAGGAATTAAAATGGATTTGTAAGATTTGTAAAGGACTAAAATCTAGTTAGCACAGTCACATTTAAGCAGGGGAGAGAAGATGGCCTCCTGCATATGTGCAAGCCCTGCTGCAGTGGCCAAAGCCACAGCAGGCAGGCTGCCCCCAGCAAGCCACTAAGTGCCCCTCACATTTACACCAAGGAAAAGGCACGTTAGTGAGCAGAAAATATCAGACTGGGGTACAGTGACAACAGGTTCTGACCCTTCAAACAAGCAATCCTATATTCTACTGAAATAAAAGACGGTTAAGATTATTCTGTGTTGCAGATCTGTTACTGTTGGTAAACATATCGTTATATTTTGATCGGGTTGGCATCTCTTGTGGTAGGAGGGAAAAAAATTAAATGCTTCCTGCAGCAAATTCCAGAGATGATTACTATGTAAATATTTCCTTATTAATTCTACAGTATGTCAGTCAACACACTCTGTACAAATATATGATGTATATAAAAATTATTTCCATTTCTCTTTGCCTTATTTTAACTAGTGCAAGTTCTCCTCCTATTCAGAAATAACCCTAATTGAAGTTCCTCTGATGAAAAGGAAAAGCAAGCCCCTTAAAATGAGCTATTTAGTCTTTTGTATCTCAACCTGAGAAGAGCAAAAGATGCATATCATTATCTTCTGCACAAAAATGATGCATTTCCAGTACAAAGTTAGTGAAGTCCTTACACTGCATATAAACAAAAAAATGAATAATTTAAATTAACCACCATTTATTGAACAACACATTTCCCTGAGCATTTTTTTAAATCGAGAAGCCATTCCAGGCTGAGCCAGCCCTATAAAGAGCAGAAAGGTGGAGTCAGGAGCCAGAAAATGAGGGAAAAAAGCCCCACAACAACCTGTGTTGATATAGACCATTCAAAGTAAGGTTGCTTCATATACAGACTTGCACGCATTCAGTCCCCGAAGCCTTTTATAAGCTGCAGACACCATGATGAAACACTTTTCATTTTGTAAACACACTACTGCTTTCCGGGAGTTTTTCTGGTAACAAAAGCAAATATACGCTGCCAGAAATACTAAGTAAGAGTGGTCCTATAGGAGCTGGCAAATTCCATCACAAACCTCAAGTGAAAGTGCTGCTGAATGGTAATAAACACTCCAGCATTTGCAGTCCCTCTTCTGCACACCAGTATAGGAATAATAACATGTGTAACACCCCTCCTGTGCAACATGAGCAGCACATGCATCTGAAGGAACTGCTCTATGCCCAATAGAGTGATTATCAAAAGCAACATTTCAACCATAATGAGAAGCAGGGGAAAGAAGCCAGGACATTGAATGTCTAAAATACAGCATTAAATAGACAGCTATTGCCAGAACATCCGAACACATTTTGGACAGGCAGCTCAAACCCATTTTCATTTCCTTACACCAAGAAAATAGGTAAGCTTGGGAATGGGAATTCTTGATCTTGAGCACACCATCTTTGTTTCTTCTCCCTTCTGCAGCCTCTGAACATTTTGGTTTCAACCAGATGAATGTGGCAGAAAAAGGGGATAATTTCAACATGCTAGATGTTGTCATAATGCACAAGACTCACATGTTCTAAAAGGCTTCTATTCTTTCCTTTAAATATTTTTATTCAGATAACCTCAGATGTTGTAGAACCTGAAGTTAAGACTACAATAGCCAGAGGGGAACCCATATGTTCTCTTTTCCACCCCGAAAAGAAAATAGGTATTTATACATCTGCATGCCACAGAAGTACAACCCACTGTGCCCTCCCATAATGCTGCTGTATTAACTGAGTTACTGCCAGCATAAACCAGCCAGAACCATCTGGTAGCCACACCAGATCCGAAAGCACAGCTAAGCCCCCTGCTCTCAAAGTGGCCTACAGCAAGTGAACTGTAAAAACAGTAGCAGTATCAAAAAATCCCTCTGTATCAGTTTTAACAATTGTCAGTTATGGATTTTCCATGTTACAGGATCTAATAGGCACTAACCATCCTCCTTTAGTTCTGTCTGTTTGAACATCTGACTGCTCCGAGATGAGTTTGAAAGTATTCCTGCCGGCACATTCAACCCCCTGTCTGAGAACCCCAGTGACCGTGCAGGAGTCAGAGACGAGCTTCCTAGCCAGAAAACAACTAGAAATCATAAATCGTGGTTTTTCTTACCCTTTTTGTCCATATTTGTCTCAACTGCACAAAGCTTATAGCTCATTGGTAGTTGGTCAAGCAGAGGCTCTACCTGGAAGTTCTGCAATGTTAAGTGATTTTAGCAAGGGACCTTCTGGTAACCTTCCTGGAAAGCTACGCCTGCTGTGCCAGCTCGTTCACATACACCCACATACTCGCAGGCTCCTTCAAACAACTTTCCTCTCTGAGAGCTAATATTGACTCTTCCCCACGTTCTCATTAAGTCTATTCTTTATTACAGTTTCTATCAATATGCCCTGTACATTTACTGTCTGCACCTCCTTGCAATATTCATCAAGCTCTGAACGAAAAAAGAGAAGATAAAAAAAGGGAAAAAATCCTGGCATTCCATTTGTAATCTTCTATTCTTCGTCATCAAGGCCAACTTAAGCAATAGGTTACACACCAGAGTCAGCAGCTCATCAAGTTCACATTCAAATGCTTTTAGAAATCTTGATTTAATACCATCTGGTCCTGATGATTTGTTACAGTTCCTTTCACCAATTAATTATAACTCCTATTCCACTGACACTTCAATTTGAGACAGTTCCTCAGAAAAGTCTTCTCTACGAAAAAGGGTCCAAGGTATACAATCATTCTACAACCCTCTCACATGCAAAGAAATAGTTTAGTTTCTACGTTTTCCTTTCTATCTTTATTAAACGCTCGTTTTGCACCTGGAAGCCAATCTATTTGGAAAAGGTTTCAATAGTGATTTTTCCTTACAGCCGTTAATAAGCTGATCTTCAATCTCAAAGCTGACTTTCCTATTTCATCCTCACATTCAACTTTCCAGAATTCATGCAGTTTCCAAGTTTCCTTGTTTTATGACAGCTTCCTCTTTCCAGGAGGTGCCTTTTTACTTTTGGCAAACAATCTTTGCTTTGGTAATATTGGATTTTCCCTTCAAAAACCACTTTTTTACTGGTGGCAAGTCTAAACCTCTTTACACACTGTCGTTACACAGTCACTGTGCATTCTGCGGTCACTTGAACCTCTGTTAAAGCTGTTTCTCTCACAAAGGAAAAGAGTGAAGGAATTCTCATCTTCAAAACTTTCATGTCACTCTACTTACAGAAGTTGCCTATGACAGTGATGGGGGATTTATTGCTCTAAAATCAAGTACAAGACAGCCACTGTCACAGTGGCTTTACTCTACTTCCACCACAAACCAACTGCACCAAGATGTGATTCCCTTCTCAGGGACTCTCCACCAACCTGCTCCACAAAATAGTTGCTCACAACATTTCATGCATAATCCCTGCATAAAACTTGTCTTGACATGAAGGCAGCCCTCTGAAGGGTATAACAGGCTGAGTTTTTTGTTCCTACAAGCTTTGTAATCTTTTCACTGCATATAGTAACTGCTCTTGATGTGCCAAAATAATTGCAGTAATTCAACTGAAAATGATCACTATTAGATATATCCAGACATATCCCCAGCAAGTATGAAAAAAAAATTCAGTTTTCATCTGCTACATCCAGAGAGGTGGGATGCCCTACAATTACTGTGCCAGTATCTTCTGTTGATTAACCCCACGTACCACCTTTGGTTTCACCCAAAACACTTTCACAGAGGAAAGCTGAACAACTGGCCCACAGTGACAAGATTACTAGTACAGAAACACCACCAAAACCTCTAGCTGAGATTGGAGCCGACAGTAAAAAGAAGATACTTCACAAACAGACAGGAATATTACCCACTCCATACATTTCAGCTTCAAAAAGCCCACAAATAATAGTGAGATTTGTAGCCGTATTGTCCTGAAGACAGGCTGCATGAGAATTACATGATCAGCTCTCTATTCTTTCACTTATTTTTGCCTAAGAGCAAACCATAAAGCTATAGTAATAAAAAATGAAAAATTACTGCTTCCAGAAACTGATGGGCTTTGGTGACTTTACTTGAATTTTTTTGTCTGAGCTAGAAGATTAAAAAATCCCAAAAGCTAAAAGCAGAAGAAACTGGTAAGGTTACCCTGTCCCAGATTGCTCCCACCATCTATTTCCTAATACCATCACTTACTCCCAGGTTACAAAGCCCTGTAAAAAAAGTCAGGCTAGAAATTAAATGAGCACAGTTTCTGTAAAATGCTTCCTCAACTCATTAGAAATCTTTGCAATTTTTACCAAAACAGAGAAGAAAAACCAAACCAGTCAGTAATTTCAGTGGAATATCACAAGGAAATTAATGAATTTATGATAAGGCAACCTCACCAGGGACAGCAGGAAGGTATGAGATAAAACAAGCTTCCACTGTGGAGCAGAATATGATTACAAAATGAGAAAGCAAAGCTGGATCAGTTTCAAAGCTTAATTCTTAGAAGGCTGCTACTGAAAAGCAGGATTCATCAATACGCCTTGCTGTAAAATTACGGCAAAGCAGGCAAGCAGCAAGCTAGCAAAATAACTAATGTGATTTGTATGGTCAGTAGAGATTGCTTTAAATATCACAGTGTGTCAGCAGAAGCTGTTTTTCAATTCTGCATTTAAAGAACAACTTTTGAACATGGCTAATACTCACTGGAAAATTAGGGTTGGGGTTTCCCCTCCAAATTACTCAAAGAAAAAGATCTCTATTTTAGAAGTATGCCAAAAGCTGAATACAAAAGCTGAATAGTAATGAACACTTCAGGTGGGACAATAGCAAGAGAAGAGGAAATCATGTGAATCACTCAAGATCCAGAGGTCTGAACTAGTCACTAAATTTGATGAGAGGTATCCATTGCCAAAAGCAATATATGGGTCCTGGGAGAAACCCTGGGAAGGCTAGAGACAGTGGGCACAAAGGTTTTTCTTCACTCCAGTAGACAAGAAGCAGGAGAGGGAAGGAGGAAGAGACAAAGACCCCAGCAAAAGAAGCAGCAGGATATCTGAATACCCATCTTGCCCAGAGCAGAGTGGACTTGTCACACCAGAGGCACAGGAACAGCAGCAAAGCAACACTTTGAACAGCACTTGCCCATCTAAAAGGCAATCAAAGCTGGAGAGAAGTCTCATTTACAGTAGGAACCCCCGCCCTGTTTCTGTTTCATCTATTTCCTGTTTGAAAGGTTTTGAAAATACTAGAGGAAATTATTTACAGCACCACTGCTATGTTAGCCAACTGCTTATGCACTTCCACTGACAGTCTTCCAGCAGAGACACTGTGAACTGTCCAGAGTCACTGCTGCAAGTACAATACATCAAAATTAATCTGGCACCTGCGTAAAATTTGGCAGTCATACTCAATAAACCGTTTCGACCATGATGCAGCAGTGACTGACAACTCAAACGGAGTGAGCCGGGTACAAAGCTCCTCTCCACGCCTCATTACAGTGCCGCGCCAGTCAATATAAGCAGCACTACAACTACTGCTACGAGGGCCATTACTCATTACAGTAGCCTACAAAGACACCAAATGCCCTCTGGAATCTCAAAGAGAGCAATTCGCCTGTAAAATACCGGCAGCAAATGCCATGTTAAAAGGAGAGTCCCTAGAAGAAAACAGGAGCAGGGCTGCTGACGTCACCCATGAGTTGCACCTTACCCAACAACGGGTGACTGAACATACAGAGGAGAGCAACTCAATTTAAATTCAGAGAACAAGCACATCTGTAACCAAAGCACCATCACGTAACCATGAAATATCACACAGACATTTCATCGCCGTTTTACATTCTTGATATCGTCCTGTTTCTCAGTGCATTGCCTTGCCAGCAGTGCTTATCAAAAACCCGAGTGCTAGAGGAGAACAAGTCCTGTACCTCATGCCTGTCCATGGGCATTCTGCAGTCACAAAAATATGTCCTATCTGGGTAACTCACTGTTCTTCTTTTGTACTGTACAGCATTTAACAAGGTTGTGCATAATCATCTGAAGGCATGCAAATCATTTTTATTTTGTGTATTACCTAGGAAATTAAGTGCTGCCTTCTTCTTTTATCTTGTTAGTACAAGTCATTACATCTTTTTCATGTGCCAAGATAAATTTAACACATATTCATTGGTTTCTAAGGAAAAAGAAACTGTAGGCATCAAATTACACCTAAAATGCATTTAATTTCCTCTGCTCTTTTAACTGTATGTAAAGAGCCTGATTCTATCCTGGTACAAACTTCAGCTTCCCAAAGCTTACTACTAAAATGTTATTTTTCTGTCAATACCACCTGCTTCCCATTTTATTTTTTGAAAAAGCTAACTACCTTTAAAAGATGCCACCTTTTTTATTGACATACTATTTCCAAATTATAGCTCTATCTCTGTTAGTAAAACCTTATGCGACCACTGAATACAAAATGGGTTTCCTGGCCCAAACCACCTTTTCCTTTCTGACACAGTGAGGTCTCTCCTGCTTTAATTTTAATGAAGCTCCTGCTCCAGCGTTCGTACTTTGTGGGCACACATCCATCACCGCTCCCCACGGGAGCAAAGCACTAATCCATGCCGCTGAGCCAGCAGAGGGAGCACAGAACATATTTAGACCAAGACTCATAACTGATTCTTAAAAAAAAAAAGAAAAAAAATAAGTTGGTCAGAGGCACTAAGATTGCTTAGATTTACGCAACATCTTCAGACTGCACAAGAGCAGGCTGTTAAATATGGGGTTAAAGACCAGTAGCAACATCTCTTCTAGCACCATGAAGTACCAACAAAGCCTTACATAATAATGTATTTTCAATTATTAAATGAGCAAAATATGTTTTTGTTTTGGAGCCATGCTGAACAGCCACAAGGGTATTCTCTTTAGGCACTCAGCAGAGTAATGAATTGATCAGCTGCGAAGGCTGGCAGAGGGACAGCGGCTGCCTGCAAGTACCACCTCTTCCAAGTGCTCCACTATCTGTCAAGGTCTTGACTTCTGCTAAGGGTCCAGCGGACATCCGTGCCAAAAATAGATCCTGGCAAACTCATCTAAAATAGGCTACACAAGCCTCCACCAGAATAGGAAACGAAGTCACATCTTGCTTTGAGTTTTATTTAAGGAAAGCAGCGTGTGAGAAGGACAGCAGGCCCCAATTTTACTTTCAAATAAAAGTTAAAAAATTAGTAGAAAGAGAAAGCAATTTATTTCTTCACCATCCAAGGTCTGGGTACTCATTAGTGAACATAACTGATACATTTTTTGATAATCATTTTAGTACTGAGCTTACTTAATTTACTTTGTCTTTCAATAACACAGTAGTTCTTTGCAAAAAAATGGATATAGTGAGAAAAAGCACATATATAACATGCAAATTAAGAAATTCAGAGATGTAAAAGTATGCTGTGGGTTTGGTACAAAGAATGAAGCTTCAATTTATTTGATTTAGTCTAGAACATTAGAATATTTTTCCTATGAGCTCCACCATCAACACTTTCCTAAATGAGTGTGCCCAGAGCAGCATGTGTAATCCAAGAGGAAAAGGAAGGGAAAAGACTTGGAACTGCTAGATGACCAGGAATATTTTGGTATACAAGAGTATATAATAATATATAACATCCAAATGAGGGGAACAAAGTTTAAGACCCTCCCACTGGATGCCTCTACCGAGAGTCACGGGAGCCACAGAACCTTCAGGGAGCATCAGAGGTAATGCAGATGAGTCAGCAATTAAGGTTCACAACAAGGTCACTTTCACTTCAAGCACCCTTCCCCTGCCTTCATTATGACGACCTCATACTCTGGAGCGAAGGGCAGATTCTCACACATCCCTGTCTCACACATTCCCATGGCAGAGGTGGATGCTGCCCAAGACCTGGAGCTGCACTGGCCCAGCTTGCACCAGCCAGCACCCACACGTGAGTGCCTCCACCTTGCACTGCTCCCAGCACGTCGTTGTCGGTGTCTCCCTTACTTGACGTTGGTTTGCTTTGGTTTTTTTCCCTTTTTAATTGAAGAGACAGTGACGGCCAAGAAAGGTAGGTCCTCTCAAAGTTCATAGTACCTCATGCTCCATGCCAATTTTAAAAAAGGGGGGAAAAGGAAGTTCTTTTGACTGTAAGTGAAGCTGTTCCAATAACTATATAAAAAGCCATTAATCCTTTGCAGGAGACACTAGGGCTGAACTTAAGTTTTGGATTTCTTTTTAAACTGTGCTTTATATATATTTTTTGAACAGGCAGTCTAGTAACTGATGAAGGGGACTTCTTTTTTTCCAATCCAAGATCACAGAGAAAAGCAAGTTTTCATCCTTGTTTTCACCTCCTTACAGATACAATGATTTAAGTTTTTCTCTCTTTGCTGGCTAAAGACTGGACAACTGCAATTTTCAGGACAAAAAGGTTCTCACGCTTCTGGTCACTATATCTGGAGCCAACAAAGCATCTCCCTGGCTTGCCCAGTGCTCCTCAGCGTGTGCCAGGAGGGTGTACCGCTGTAGTGCTGCTATCTTTAAGTATTTCCAAGCAGCAAAGCAGAGCTCCTCCACATAATTTGGGTTTTATTCTTTTCTTTCTTCCATAACTAACAAGTATTGGTGACTCCACGGTCCCATGCACGGCTCAGCTGCCTCCCCCAGCGTGACACTGGGGACATCCTCTCTCAAACAGAGAATCATCGTCAATGTCACTCTGCTCAAAACCATCACTCTGTCACAGCTATCCCTAAGGCACTTTCCTTTTGCATTCACCTGAAATAACAAGCAACAGCAACTTTTCTCCTTAAATAGCTCATTCTGTTGGCATAGTGTTAAGACACCTCTCCTAACACCAGCTAAATGTCCATGTTTTCTGTATCCATCAATAGTTCTCCAGAGTACCAGCATAGTAAAGCGTTTTGTATAATCCATTCCCCACAGTTACGGTTTTAGTGATGTATTTTACCTAATGGCTATTGCCAGAGGCTTTAAAACACCGGGAAGTGGTGGACAGCATTGCCTGGGGTCTCTGAACAGTGTGAAAGCTGTGTGAGTATGTAAATTACAGATTTCAGGTGTCACTGCTTTAAAAAGAACGGTGACTCTAATCAAATCAGGGCTGATCCCGGACACCCCAGAGACCCAGAACAAGCAGCACTATTTCAACTCCGTATCTACAGCCTTTGCAGCATCTGTCAACACCAGAGTAAACAATGAAATAAATCTCTGATGTTCCACACCTAAGGAAGAAGTGCCTTTGCATTTCTGACTGTTGCAAACATAGTTTAGATGTGCCAGTCTCTCAGAGTAGACTTAAATTTAAAAATTAATAAACCGTACATTGTTTTTCACACGACATCACATCTATATCCTCTTAAAACATAGCAGAAACAAGCCAATTGTAAAAGTGAGGATTTCTCCCCCTCTGCCTGTATGCACACTGTATACATGTTACAGGAACTTGCTGAAAGTGCCATTCCTTCATGTACTTAGCAGTTCCTGTGATCTACTATGCTGTGAAAAATTCTAAACCGTACTCAAGTCTCTTTCATACAACAGAAAACTGTTAGAATTTACATCACAGGGTACTTGGGGGGTTTCTATATCTCTATAGTGTTCAATCACACAGAGGAAAGCAAAACAGTTAGACATATCGAAACTCAAGCATACCAAGACACAGATTTCTGTTGGAGCCTTCCATCTCTCTACATTACCTCCACCACATTTGCCAGCCAGCCTGAAGATGCTGAAGCTCAGATTCTCCCCGTCACCCCCAAAAAGCATGTCTGCATGCTCCAGTGCTTCTCATCATCATTCTAGGTTTGCGAAAAGTTCAAAAGAAGTAATTTTACATCAAAAATATTAATTATTTTTCTGGTAAATACTTGAGCATTTCTTCACTTTTCTGAATTAAGTTTAAATCAAAAGCCCCCAGAAATCTCACAACCACCCAGTAAGAGTAAATTATTCATTACTGTTGTGAACAGTGACAGAAACACAAACCTCCCAAAATGCAACTTCATGGACAGCCCAGCATGCTGACCAGTGGTCAAGGCAATAGAATTTTAAAAAGACTCGAAAGACTTTTTCTCCAGTGAAGACATCATACCTTAAAAATTTTATCAGTGTGCTAGGAGACTCATCATCATCGAGATATTTGGACTAATATAAAAGCTGCATAATTAACTTGCTCTATCAATTTTGTTCTGCGATGATCTCACATCTAATGATGTAAGCACTGTCTTTTTTGACTGATAGTCTATGAGCTGATGATGCATTGCCACCTGCTATCCTACTGTTTGGCCACACAGTACATGTTCTCATTCTAGACAAAAAAGGAGCCTCTCTTCAGCAGCAAGAGGCCTGAACTCAGAAGCCAGTCAGTGTAACCAAGATTTTCCATAAATAAATCTGTACCATCCATTAACCTCCGACCCCTCTGCGTACCACTCTTCACAGGAAGGCTCTGCTATGTACATCTGCACATATGAACAGATGCAAGAAACCACATCTCTGTAACTCTGCTTTTATGGCGGCAGGAGGGGGGGGGGAAAGAGTTTGGTTGTGTCTGAACACTGCAGCCAATAGAACCCTGTGCAGGGGGCAGCTCTCCCTTCCTGGCACTGGCAAATTTTTCATTTCCTAGTATCTCAGTGTAATTAAACTCCTAATGAGTTTCCGGAGTGGTGAGCCTTGCACAGCTACGAGCTGCTCCCAAACAGCCTCAATCCTCCTCCTCTCCCTGTCCAGATGCTCCCCGCCTAAGCCAAACACACAGTAACAAGAGGGTTGGCCAAGATTTCCACCAAACTTGCCTTTAGGAAAAACTCAACATCCTTCCCTGTAATTATGGAGAAAACAGAGGATGAGGTCACAATACTGGGCAGGGATTCAGTACCCAGCAAGGCTCATGGAGATAAAGGAAGAGTTGACTCTGCAGGAGACAGATGCTTCATTGGCATTCACACTCTGTGTTATCTCCCCACCATGGAAAAGCGCAGAGTTCTCCTTCAGAGACCACTTTTCCTCCTGCTGCCCTCTTCCCCACACGGGAAGGCCGCGTCAGAGCCACCTTCTCCTGACGTGTCACACGAGCTGACCCAAACACCAGGACAGAGTAGGGCTACCCAGCTGCACTACTCTTGACAGCCCTAGGTATGTCGTACCAGCACAGCATTTCCTTTGGGATAAGAAACTACAGATCTTCCAATTATTGATTTGACTTTTAGGGCTAATAGCAAATGCAGGTTTAGAGCTCCACATACTGAGTTTTATGAGGCTTAATGTTACAGCAAGCAGCAAATTAATCAGGGGGCTGGGTCAGCTTGAGGAGAACTGAAGAGAAATTACACTTCTGCAAACTGAATTTCTTCAAAGCTAAGAGAAGTCAAAAGGTGTGTGAGGGTGAGAAATCCGTATTTGAGCTGTCAAGCTGGCAGCACGAAAGAGACCAGAGCAGATCCCTCCCCACAAAGCGCAAAGGAATTTCAGTTCAAATCTAGCCCAAGACAATGACATCCAGCACACGCTCTACCATGCAAATTTCTTTCCCTTCCAACTGTAAGTCTCAAAAACCATCCCCAGTGCCATCCTGTTTTATATAACATACACCTGTTCTACAAGCAAATGGAGGATTATCTTCGCTATCTCAACTCTGCGCTGAATTTTATTGAGCAATGTTTTTAAAAGTTCCTGCTAGAGGGCTGATGTTCATTCAAACAGTGTAAACTGCATCTGACATGTTGGTGTTGGTGAGCAAAGCAGCTCAAGCGAAAATCCAACACTGCCCTGAGCTGTATTACATAGAGGCTGGGGTCTCATACATCTTCATAACTATACAGGTGACAACAGGATAGCAGGATTTGCTGGGCGCAGCAGAGGTAGGCTGGAGACACTATTGGCTGGGGATAATTCCCCCAGCTTCCTCATGCACAAAGTTCCGGTAAAGAAAAAAAAAGGGAAAATGTATTAATTTGCATTGTGGAAGCAGCAGCACATCTCTCATCCTGCAGCAGCAGCACTAGAACTTTGGCAGAAGCTGCTCTTTCTACCATCAATAACCATTAATCCAAGATGGTAATTGAAACTGCGCCTGTGTAAATTTCATTACTCTACTCCATGGCTGAGGTTCCTTCTTAGATACATATTAAAATTTAATAAATAAGCTTTTTTGACTGAACTATTTACCCACTGTTTTCTTTACTATCAGTCAACACCTACATGCAAAATACATGCAAAAAAAAGGTACAGGAAGAGTGCAGACAAATATTTGATGTGAACAGATTGGCCCCACTTTGCTCAGCTCACAGTATACCTAGCAAACACCTAAAACATACGGAACAAAAGAATAATTATTCCCCAAATACCAGATGAACAAAACACTTCCTTCAGATCATCGCATTTATTTTAGCACCTGACAAGTTCACAACTAAATTTGTCTCTTTTTCACATCAAATTATTTGTAGATACCACCTAGAACATTACCTACAGAAACAAAGTACTACTTGGACAAAAGACTGATGCCATGAGTTGCATTTCCTTAGTTTCACCTACAGAGAATAGTCTGGGCATACAAAGTAGTATCAGTGGTTCTTGAATACTCTCTGCATAAAAGAAAGTATTATGCATACTCTGTGGATAAAAAAACTTTATAAAGTATGTGCTAGAGCATCAAGGCAAGTCCTCCCTGGTTCAGAAAGTTAAAAATATTTTTGCTCTGCCCTGTACATTACAGTGCCACTGGTGAAGAGGAAAGTTTGGGTCAATCAGCTTATGCATCAAGCCCTGCCCTGTCACACCTCGCCATCCCTTGAGGGATGATGTATCTGCACAGCTCCACCACGGACAAAGGACCATCAAAGTCAGATGAGTAAAGGTACGCTGCAGCCTTAGCCAACTTATGCAAACAATCAATATATGAGATTACAAGGGAAGGTTCCAATTACATTTCATACACTGCTAGCAAAGGCTTTTATCTCCAAATCAGCAAGCTCTGGTATTTGCAGGTGACCACAAGTTAGCCATCCAGGTATCTGCTTTCCGCAAGCAGCTATCTGTAAAGTGCTGATGGACAAAACCCAAAATACCAAAGGGGAAGTTTCTTGCATAGCAGCTGCCGGAGTGTGCTACCAAGTAAATCCCAGCTCTTGACAATTTTCAGCAGTAGAAATATACTGTCCTACTGGGACAAGTGAAGATCCTCTCAATAAACACTACAAACTCTCATCTTAATTTCAGTATAGAAGACAGAGTACCAGGGCACCACAGGTATAATTAGTCAGCAACCCAGTTGTTTCAGCTAAAGAAAGAAATGAAATTAAGGCTGTGAGTGGAATTACATTAAGAAAACAAAACCAGCTTCATAGCCACTTTTTACACAATGGTATTTTGAATTAAGGAATGTCCTTTAAATGTGCTTAAAGGAAGTTTCTTCATATGGAAGTAGATGAACACATCCACATACTGTGACTTTATCAAAATGTCACCACCACGAACCTCAGCAATGACTAACAACCAAGGGTAATTTTAAAAAAAAGTAACTACTAAATCTGCATTTACACATAAGCTCCATGCAACTGAGACCAATAATGGCTAGCAAAAGAAGCCAGCAACAGGGCTTTTTTACTCCCTTCTTCATACTCTGGGAAGTAGTTTTGCAATATAAGGCACAGCTCATCATTTGTGTGTACCAAGGAAGGACAGACAAAGAAACACTCAGCTAAAGGTATAACAGAGAAGATAGCAGAACAGGTGTCTTAGGTTTTATATTGGGATATTTTGGGAGAGGGCTTTCTCAGAGCAGATTTTTCATTTAGACAAAGGACATGCTCTCCAGACACTGCCGCTAGCTCAGTCCTTCTGACTGCACAAACAGCTCCCCTCCCAAAATAATGAATATCAAATGCATTTTCTTCAATCACGTAATTTGTTCCACTAAGACATTTTCAGGACCAGCTTCCTCTAAATACCAAAAAAATGGGGTCTTCTCAACAAACTACAATAAACTGCTTGCTAGAAAATGTATCCTCTTAAATTTATCTTATGTATCATTTAATATGCCATTTTGAAGGAAAAAAGCTTCTAGTTAGAAACAGAGCATTTAACTTGATTAACTAGAAGTTGAGAAATTCTAGTACCTGCATATCATTTCTTATATTCAGTATTAACACTATGTCTTGACTGAAGGGCAGAACAAGGAAGACATCTTCAGCAAACACTCTGATATTTTAACATTAATATCTAATCAGAAAGTTTATATCCATAAATAACCGTATATATATACAGCACATTATCTAATACATGTGTTTTGAAATATAGCAAGGCTAAACCATTGCTCAAGATAATGATGCAGAGTGTTGACTTAAGGCGTGCATTATTCACAAGAACAAGCACCAGCTTCAGAATTTTCAGCTCAATTTTCACTAGATACAATCTAAATTGCATTAAAAGCACATATATTGTGCTAACCAATAAAACAATTCCTCAGGAACATTCTTTTTAACCTGCCTTTTTTATATATCTATAAAATACATTCATGTAAAAAAGTATATTCTGCTGATGAGATAGTAAAAATAAATAAATCCAGACTGCATTTGAATGAATTTTCAATATGAAGTATATAAAATTATGCTGCCTGTATAGCTTAGAGGAAGAAGGAAAAAATATATAATACCACTGAATTAGGTATTTCACAGGCTTTATTTTTTCCTAAACAGAAGTAGATCTCACAATAAAACACTATCCTGCACTGCTGTCTGGCAACTCTAATCTGGAATGAAGCTTGCAAAAACAGGCTAGTTTTTCTTTAAAAATGTTTTACAGGAAGGAATCCTGTTAAACCACCAGTCATCCTTCTAGCAGAGGATACATTATTAACCAAAAAGTACAAATAGCAGCATAATGTTCAAACCTCTAGATCACATGAACTCATCATCCCTTCACCTGCTTTAAATCAAACTGTAATCCAAACTAATTAAAAACTAAACCCAGGGCTGAGAAGAGAGCTTTTGTTTTGAAGAGAGCTGAGAAGCTTTATTAACCTCTTCTCTTCTACCAGCTTTCCACAACACAAAATTACTCCTATGCAGTGAAAGCCCTTGCACTCAACACAGGGTGAGGGACTGCAGCCTTAACAAGAAAGTGATTTTTCGGCAGAAGGAGGATGCAGGTACACATTACACCGTTATCCTCATCTGCAGAAGTCATGGGCCAATGAACACCCAAGCTGTGATTCTAAACTCTAGCAACCTGTATTTTCCAATGAAATGCAGAAATACACAGACCAGACATTTCTGTCTCTTTCAGGAACTATTCCACATGCATCAGTTTCATGGGAAGGCTGGCTGTGCCCGGAGTATCAGTACACCCTGAGCTGGATCCAGAACAGCCATGCAGGCTGGAGCACCTGGGAGTGCTGGGTTCCCTGGCAGCACCCATCTATCTTGGAGGAGCAATACAACCACGCACCCACTTTTCACCCTGTCACCTCCCCCACCTCTTACCATGTGTCCATCAACCTCCAGCTCACAGAAATCATACCAATTCAGAGACCGACTTATTAAAGTCAGCACAGTCCTCTTCTATAGGTACTCACAAAACTTCTTTACAAATGGCTAAAATTAATTTTAAACATTGCCATTACTGTAATGCACAGGTATCACAGCAGTATGTGTGGGGCTTTAGAAGAAATAGCAAGAATGAAAGTTAGGCTTTTAAGAAAACATTCCTAAACTCAAGGTACTTCTACAAACAGAAGTTCATTTTCCTTTTCTAAAGAACAATTATACAGATACAAAAAGCCATCTCAAAGATAGGACATGACTCCTGTAGAGTAGATCTGTATTCTGGTCTCACATAATGAGTAAATTCAAACAGCCATGTTAGCAATAGCATATGAAAACGAACTGCTTTCTAGTATCTGTTGTATTTTGTAGTTTTAATGTCAATAATTTTGGATTCATTCAGAGTCAACAGACCATTCAGACTGGTTGGGAACAAGTTTTTCCTCTTGTGTCAAGTAAGTCTGGGGGTTTTTCCCTTCCTGGAAAAAAATGGAAACCTGTGTTTTAGAATTTGAAGTATTAAATAATTCTCCATTACTGGAAGTTACAAAAGATTTTGAGATGAGAATCAACTAGGCTAATGACCACCTGCAGTGCACATATTTCAGCTAAGAATTACCCATCTCCACTGGCCATTGCTATCATGGCTTAACAGCCAATCCCAAGCTTCTACTGAACTATTTATTTGGAGAACCTAGACTCTAATGGGATGAAATTTAGTATTTTATTTAATAGAAATAAATAAATAAATAAATAAATAAATAAATAAATAAATAAATAAATAAATAAATAAATAAATAAATATGCGCACAAGGCCCACTTCCAAAAAAGTGACAGCACCAAGTGCAGAGTCTGACTAGCTCAGCAAGCCCAGGGAGCACAGCCAGACCTCTAGCGACAGCTCTGCTCCCCTTTGATCAACTCCTTATAGAACCTTACTCTGTAGGATCAGTTTGTTCCAGTATCCAGGGAAACAGTATCTTAACCAGACCACCACAATTCCTTAACATTTAATCTAGAATAGCCACACTGCAGGTCTCCCTGTGCTTAAAAAGTTTTTTTGCAATAGCTTGAAAAATGAGTCCTTCATCCCAAAAGGACAATTTATCAATAAGTGACCAGCAGGATCCCCAAAGTTTGTGAATTTAAGGTCATGAAATTCATAGTTTCTCTGAGAAAGAGCTGATAAAACACAGACCAGGTTTGCAAGCAAAAAAACCCTCCAAACTCTTTCCTCTTCAGCAACGCTTAGCCTGAAAAAAACAGTTAAGAACAAGATACCACAAGGGTGTAATTCTGCATCTCCCATATCACATGTCTGTGGAGCAGTAGGAGTTGCCCACCCTCTCCCTAGATGACTAACTCTGCAAATATTTCACTGGGATATTTGGAAAGCAAAGTGCATAACAACAGTCTTAAATTTATCCATTTCACAGCATTTGCTGAAAACACAGAATTAATCCACTGGCTGGGAAGCACAACCGTCTGGATCACTCCTTCAACCAGTGACCTCCCCGCCACTGGCTTTGGCAGGCTGCTCCAGGTCTCTGGAAATGCAGGTGCACAAACAACTGAGACAAACCAAAGCAACACTGCCACTAAAGAGAACTGTCCCAGCTTCTTCTCACTGCACTTGTCCCTCCTTTACCCCACCACCGAGAGTGCTCCTATTTAGCTCGTGCAAAGACCTAAAAGCTCCTCTAATTTTTGCTGCTAATGAGGCACTGGGAGTGGTTCCCCACGACCACACCATGCTGACACTGGGACTGCACAAGAGGAGCCGGGGCTGGCAGCAAGGACAAAAACCTCTCCCAGAATCAACAGCCTTTACATTCCCCTGGCTGTAACACTGAAAAACAACAGATAAAAGCACTGACGTGGGACAGTGAAGGCCTGAAGCACCACTAGAAGGACATTGGGGAAAGGGAGGGAAATGCTTTAATAAACCTTTTAACTTCAGGAAGTCCAAAGCATGCTGTGATAAAATTGGTAACTACAAATTTTTAGGTGAAAAGCTGCTAAAGCCACCGCATCTTTGATCTACTAAGCCCCTCAAAAAACTGCATCAACTGCTAATTACCTCCTGTAAACATGTTTTCTGTGTTCTCTCTGCAAATTGTCTTGCTTCAACTATCAATTTGGCTTTTCCTGTAGCTTTCTTCTTTCCTTTTCTTCTAAATTGATCTCTTTCTCTTACTTAAGTATTTCTAAGCAACAGCAATGTCACCTTTTCACCTTCTCTTCAATGAACAGTTTGAGCTTTAAATCACTCACTCAAATGCCTCCCAAACTTGAATCATTGTTGAAGATTTTACCAAAAACACTCAAAACTGAATGCTTTTAGAAACTTGGACATTAAAACAGGACATGTCTATTCCTACAGCAAACACATCACTACCAAATGCTAAGACAGCATGACCTTAGTATGTTTAGACAGTATTTTTCCCAAATGTAAAACTCAAGAACTTTTTAGGCCTTTTAACCACAAAATCAGCAACAAATGCCTTAAAAATCAGATACAAAAGGTATTACCCTTTTAGACCACCAGTAAATACAACTCAAAGTAGGGTAGAAGAAGCAGAAGAAGAAAAGCGACATGTAAAACAACATGAAAAACTCTGGATTCATATGTCTGAGGGGTAAGTCACAATTAAATGAAGATCTTCACAAAAAGTTTCCAACTATCCACTTTTATCACCCTAGCACTCTCATCAGCCTATTGTTCCTGCTTATACTCAAAATAAACCACAAGAAAAGTCTAAATAATAACATCAAATAAAACAAACAAGATTTTCTTTGCTGTTCCACTACAAGTAAACAACAGAGATGCCATTTATGAAAGTATAAAGCAACCCAAGGATGGTAAAGAAAAAATATAAAATATGCATTTACACATAAATATTTTACACAGGTGAGATAAGGCCTTTATAGTCAAACTGGGGGCATTTTCAGGCATGATTTATTACATTTCATGCAACCTGCAGAAGGTTTTCTATTTCATATAAATCCCTGAAGTACCATCTTTATGAATGCAAGTGAAACACATCCCTTCATGTCAATTTTATTTGCCTTAAATTCTCGGTTTGGACACTTTCAAGTCAAAAATCAATGTTCTACTTAATATACTCTGCAAAAAACAAACAGATCTTTCTTCATGACTGCTAATAGTAACTTTTATAAACTTTAAAATATGAAGTTGGGCTTAATGAAGTTCTAATGATTGATTTTCATAATTGAAGCTGACACGGCTCAAGGATGATTCCACTTCAGACTAGATCCTTGCTTGTCTGCTGAGCAGGGCAGTAAAAGCCTTCTCCACAAATTACACAAAATGGGAATTGCCGTGTTTCCTAAAAGCTCTTTCTGCGAGAGGACCACCACTGCAGCACCAGCCATTATTTCCCCCTTGACGGTGTTCTGGGAGATTCGTAAAAAGCTTCTCTTTAGATCACGAGTCTGCAGTGAATCAGTGACTAAGCAGAACTAAGCCAACTAAGCAGGCTTTTCCTCCACCGTAAAACCTCCCCTTTCCTCTCCTCACTTGTCTTGCCTCAGCTGCTTTGCTGGAAGCTGAGCAGTTCAGCCTCCCACCGCCAAGCTCTGCGCACGCTGCCTGCCAGTACCAATGCAACAAGGGTGACAGGCACCTGTCCTGTGCTGGTGGCAGCAAGCATCCTTCCAGCAGCAAAGAAAAGCGTGCCCCGCATTGCAACGAACATTTACAAATCTGCCTGAGGAACAGGATACTGGGTCACAAAGCAGGTCACCTGAAAACTCAGCGTTATGCAAAACACAAGCTGTATGCCTTCAAAAGTCATCCAAATTACTTTACTTTTACATAGGAACAATTCTCCTGGGGAGGAAAAAAAAAAAATCACCTTGTTAAAATAATGCAGGCTGCTTAAAAATATTTTAATCTGTTTTAGGTCCGCTGAAGTAAACTACAGTCTTTCTTTCAATACAACATATCTGTGGGCCAGAAGCATTGCAGTGCAGGAAAATCTGTATTTATAGCATCCAAAGGACAAATATCCAACTACAACATACTGAGCATCCCACCTGGAAATGTCAGTTGTCTCTGACACCTACCATATTTTAGAAGCTTTGTTTTACAGCACAGGTTGAGCCAAGAAGGGCTCACCAAGCTGCAGCAGCACTGGCAGGCCTGTGCTTTGTATCTGCTTGCCGACACAAGGAGTATCTGCAGTTACCGGCCACATAGACACAACTCAGATATTTATACAGCTGCATCACAGAAGAGTTTGAGATAGATAGGCAAAGTAAGGACAGGAATGCTTGAGTTGTGTCAACACATCGATGTACAGCACGGTAAACACCATCCTGCAAAGTGGAGAGGGCTGCTGTGGCAAGGTGCCCACCAGCAAAATCAGCGGCAGCCATGCACACACCCTCCAGTGCATCCTGGAACTGGCATCAGCACCGCCTGACTGAATGGTGTGGGGTTGGTTTGTTTGTTTAACAGAGTACAGATTGTCTGTCTCTTGCTAAAGCCTCCATCATTGACTCCCGTGTAAGGCAAGGTTAATGATGATGAATAAGATCCTTTCCAAATTGTCTGCCAGGCACAAAGTAGGAAAACATCAGTAGAGCAGGAAAACATCACTTAGATACATCAGCAGTAGGATCTTATCAAAAGCTCTTCCCCAGATGCCCAGATCTGCAGCTGTGGGAGGGGTTTGGTATAACACCACCGTGTTTTTCTGAGGACTGGGGACAGGGAGCACAGAGGCGTTCAGGACCTCTTTACTCCTCCCGACCCTGCTATAGAATGCAGGGTAGACCTGTGATGGGCACGTTTCTTCCACAGCCCAGCTGGTCACTGAGCCCAACAGCAACAATGCAGAATTCTCAGGAGGACACACTGGAAAGCCACTTCGAACGACTTCTGACAATGCTGACATACTTCCTTACACATTTTAAAATACATAAAGCATAAACACTTAATTCAGTCTTAATTAAAATATTCTTTAGTAGTGCTGTTCCACACCAGTTGAGGAAGCCTCTGGCACTGTATTAAAGACATGTTCTATCTCCTACTATTTATACCATCTGATGTCCATACAGTGTTTTTGCAATTCATTATACAAAGATAACGACTAATTTGTCAGCAGTAAAGATATTTTAAGATACTGACAAGAAAGGATTTCCTTGCAAGCAAAGACATTTTATTTTAGCAAGTATCAATATTGTTTCAAGCTCTTCTGTAAAAATCAAAACTGACCCAAAAATGTGCATCCTAACCCAGCTCACTAAATTCCATGGAATATGCCGAAATCCAGAGCTGTTTATAGCTGCAGCATTATGCATTTGACAGTTTTATTTGTGTAAGAGTTTATGCTTTCATTATGTTCTGTCACTTGCTACATGGAATTTGTGTTTAAGAGGATTCCACTGTATCATTTCTAAGAGGTTTACAACAAAATCCAAATAGCTGAACTCATGGATACACCACGTCACTAGATTTAAGAGTTCACAGTAACTCCTTCTACATTAGCCATCATTTTTTGAGTACACTCATCTACAAACAATACACAATGCTACAGAAAAGTTACCTTCACAACCGATTAAATGAAAAATCAATACACAGTATTATTACACCTGCCTTCCCATCCTTCTGTCATATATAAAAACCATAAGAAAACCAGTTTTCACAAATTTATTCTCAGGTCTTTAAAAAGAGCACAGAAGCACATTTCCTCCCAAGCCCACCAGTTAATTAAGTGTGCCAGGAGCTAAAAAATTGGCAGAACTACAGTTGCCAGTAAAACCACGTAAACAACTAGTGACTGAGAAGCCAAGAACTAGAGTAAACAAGACTCACAATACAGACAGGATCTCCTGCACACATCACCATGGGTGCTACTTAAATTTTATAAAAAGGGAGGGGGGCAGAAAGTAGGCTAAATATGGAACATGTCAAGAGAAGCAAGGCCCACAGGCTACGGCAAACCAAACTACGTGGTTGCAGCTAGCAAATCTACTCCCTGTAGCTAGGGAGTCCTTTTTACCACTGTACATAGATTCTCCTCATGAGGCTTCTACTTCCAATGCAGCAGCTGGGGAAAGCCACCATGTTCAGCAGTAATACAGAGTGTAATTGTATTCCATCACCCTTGCTCAGTCATCCCAACTGCAAGTATCTCTTCCTTGGGAAAGGGTATTTATGGCCTGTAACTTTTTTTTTTTTTTTTTTTTTTGGGCTCCAACTGACCTTATCACTCATTCTGCTGCTAAATTAAACAGTTCTCCATCAGAAATTCCCCACTCCTGCAGATACTTGCATGCTGGTGGTAACTTAGTGATCTCTGAACTTTCTTGGAAATAAGGCACCAACAGTAAGTATAGAAGCTCAAGCAAGACAGGCTCTATAGACCTCAATGCCATACTGCACTTTTTAAAAACCCTTTCAGATTTTTAACACATATTCCAGGAGTAAGCACAAGGATTCCACAGCATTAAAAGAACGCACTCTTACATCAGCTCCCTTTCAGCTAACACCACCACCTCTTTTCACCTGCACCTATCTTACAGAGCACACAGGAGGCAGTCAGGACTGTCAAGGTGGAGATGCAGGCTCAGCTGACAGCTCACCATACGTCCTGCTCCAGTGGAGTAAGTGCTGTGCATTACACCGCTCCCCAGGCTGTAATCATGCTCTGCTCTCTGCAAATCCACTTGACAGAAAGCTTCTCTTAACTACAGATGATTTCAGTAATGAGTTATTTCATTCATGTAACTGTGATCTGTGGTGGAAAAGTCAAGCCAAGCTTATGTCACAGCTTGTGTTAATTTCCGCTAATGAGAATCCCAACAGTTGCAATAAATGGATCCATTCATAAACTGAGAAATAAAATATTGGAATTACTTCCATGAAAACTGTCTTCAAACCACTAGAGAAAGAAAGCCTGCAATCCACAAAGTAAAGGCTGTCCTCCAGCAGATACAAGTTTCACACAAGAACATGGACACATGTCAGCACAACAGATATCAAAATATTACAGAAGTAGTGAAAACTGAAGTTTCCAAAGATTCACCTTGTGCATTCCAGAGGTGCTTGGAGAAGTAAGGAAAGCTCTTCTCTTTAACTAGGAAGGATCAGTCAGTCTCTATCATGAGGGAGATCCTACCATAAAGCATAAAACAGATGTTGGACATTATGTTCTGGGCTTAATAAGCGTGAAATCTCCAGGGATCTATCTAAAGGAAAGGAGAGGAAGCAACTTGTGCCTCCAGCCACTAAGTCTTTTGTTTGACCTTCACCTATTCAGCTCCTCACTGGCTTCAGCCAGGACACGCAGCTGACGCATGTTTCCAGCACGTAGCTGCCAGGGAGTTTGATGGGAAAGCCAGAGCCCTGTAACACAGGAAGTTGCATGATTGCCACCCCACAGAAGTACCCATCTATTTCATCTCTTCACCTTCTCCACTGCCTCACCACATAGAGGGCCCAGCTGAACTGGGAGCCTACACCAAGAAGCCACAGCAGGTTACAAAACATGACACCACTCTCCACTCCAGCTGCGAGGCACAACACTGTGAGGAACAATGATGCTAATGAGAACCTGGAGGAACCAAAGTTCACCTATGATTTGTTGTCTGCTCAAGTGTGACCATAAAATGAAACCCTCACACATCAGAAGACTGACCTCATTGTGAAGTGTGTTGGACTAAATGAGGTATGAGGTTCAAGATAATGTAAGGAAAACCTGTTCCACAGAGGTGGGAGATGTAGGCTAAATGTAGACAGAGAAATTGGGTTTTTTACTGCATCTTTGTGCAAGGAGTAAATAGTCTCAGCTAGCACTCATGATCTTCACCAGTGAACTTTTACCCACTTCAGCTGATGGGAGTTGCATTACAAAACAAAATACTCCTAGAAAAGGTGTGGATCTGTAAAAGTCAACCACTTCAGTGTTATTAAATATTCATAAAGCAAGATTCAGTGGATGAGACTGTTCACATACTCCAAATGTGCAATATGTATGGCAATTGGGATTTGGCACACTAAATGCAAGGCTCCAGCAAATTTTTTCACTTTTGCAAATTCCTTCCTCACTACTTCCACAGAAACTGTATATAAAGTTTAAGACACAGAAAGAGCAATAAAGCTAGTAACTGAATTTGCAGAGCAGTATATCTCATCTAACCCTCATGTCAAAGGCACAGGCTTTCCAAAGCATATTCTCTTCAGTCTGAAGCTTTCCAGTATTACTTTCATGTCTTTAATTTGCTCTATTTCGTTAAATTCAAGCAAAGTCAAGATTTGATGATTTGGGAAAAAAAAAGCTCAGAGTGAAGCCTGAGAAATACTTTAAGAATTCTGTCCTGGTTCTTTCCTCACATGTGGGTAGGGATCTCGATGACAAGCTTACCTGCATTACCAACGCTTGATTTAGCTGTCAGAAGCCTGCTATTTCTTCCTCCTGCATTCTTCTTGTAGCATAATCATCTAAAAAGCCTCTTAAATATTCACCTATTGATCTGCTCCACTCATTTATTTCATTAACGACATACTTGTAAAAGTTTTTCACTTTTACAAATAAACAGGCATCTGGCATTTTAAAGCACCAGTACCAAATTTCCTGGAGAATGCAGCCTAATTTAGGAGTTTTGCTGAGTCCTTTTAGAGTGTTTTTTTGCATTCAAGAATTACAGGTTCCTTGTATCAGTCCCAAAACTGGGTCACCTAAAAGCACTTATGAAGCATTTAGCAAGCACTACCAAGCGGAATTACATCCAACCCATGCTGTTTCATGAGTAATTGAAACAGCGAGGTAGCTTAAACATATAACATTTCATCAGACTGTTGTTGAAGAGACATTAATACTCATTTTTCCCTCAGTGGTCATGTCATTTCTTCCCCTTTACTTCATCTTCATAAATCCACTAGAGTCTAAATGCAGAAGAGTGGATTTAATCAGATAGCCAGCAACGCACAATTAACTTTTCTCTGTGTCACTTCATGATTTAGTGACATGATGCTGTGAGTGGCAGAAGCGAAAAAAAGAGAGAAGGTGGAAGCAGGGGGGAGTTGTTTTGTTTTAAATAAAGACAAAAAATTTCTCGCCTCAGCAATAAATACAGCAGCTGAGGTTCCAGTTTCTAAAACTGTTTTCACAACAATTCTTTCTGTAATACAAATCACTACCAAGGTGTTACCCAGACTTGTTTATGGTGCCTCTAAATGCTGATACAAATGAATATGAGAAATGATTCAGTAACCCCTTCTATCAAGGTTACACTGCAAAACAGATAATTTCATCATGTTCCTCAATGAAACACTGGCATGAGACATCAGTCCAAGTTGGGAATCTTCTCAAGTTAACACCAAGACTTCTCCAGCTTATCTTCCTCTTCCAAACAGTTCACATTGGTTTCAACAAACATTTTGTTCAAATTGTAGCTGGATTTATAGTCTCAGTTAAAAAACAAGTGTGTGCAGAGCATACACTTGAAAGATTTAGGAAAGGTGACATTTGCCTCTCACAAAATTCTGTTTCATACAACATGATGGGAGCTACTGCCATCAACAGAAATCTGGGGGTTGTCATGCACCTTTTCTTGACATTTGAGAGTCACCTGGTGGCTGACAATAAAATGCTGATTTATGATCTGTAGACTTTTATTTATTGGAGGGCAAAACTCCCCTTAGGCAGACATTGAGACAACACAGCATACTTGTAATCTTCCGTAGTCTCTTGAGAAAGCATATTCTAGAAGTTGCAAAGGCAAATCTGTGTAGGCTTGGCACTCTCATATGCAATTTTCATTTAAACTAAGATTGTAAAAGATAATAAAATGACATTTTAAAAGCCTGGTGTTTTCCCTAACAAAATGGATGCCACTTCATTACAGAAACTACAGTTTTTCTGTGGTTTTAAGACTAAAATTAAGCACAAATGCCTGCTGAGTCTCCCATCACTTCAGTGCCCTTCTAAGAAAACTGAGTTATTGATAAAACAGATGTGCTGGTTTTGGCTTGGATAGACTTAATTTTCTTCACAGCAGCTAGAATGGGGCAGTGTTTTGGATTTGTGCCATCTTGATAATTTGGGGATGTTTCAGTTATTGATGAGCAGGGCAATGACTAGTGTCATAACTTTTTCTGCTTCTCACATCACCCCTCCAGTGAGTGGGCTGGGGGTGCGAAAGAGCTGGGAGGGGACACAGCCAGGCCAGCTGACCCCCACTGACCACTGGGATATTCCATGCCATACAATGTCATGCTCAGCCTATAAAGCTGAGGCAAGAAGGAAAGGGGAGTGTTTGGACTGACGGTGTCTGTCTTCACAAGTCACAGTGATGCATAGATAGAGACCTGCCCCATGGGAGGGGGTGAAGGAATTCACAGTTTTGTTCTTTTTGCATGTGCAGCTTTTGCATCACCTATTAAACTCTCTTTATCTCAACACATGAATTTTTTCACTTTTACTCTTCCAAATCTCCTCCCGTCCCACCACAAGGGAGTGAGTGAGCAGTTCTGTGGGGCTGAGTTGCCAGCTGGAGTTAAATCACAACAGCAGCACTTAGAGCAGGATTTGCACCACTGGAAAATTTTATTGTGCTTCTGAGCAAAGAAATGTCTTCTCATTGTAATAAAAAGCTTTGAGGTGTGAATGTTTAAAAGGATGCTGTGAAACAAGTTGTATGATTGTTAAGTATTTCCAGGAAAAAAAATGCACCTCAAAATATTAAATTCTGTCTCTGGAAACTGAATATACAATCTAAGTGAAATTCTCCATGGCAGTGATTTTGCAATTTTGTAATAAGGATCATTTAAATCTATAGAAATATCCTTTTCTTCTGGAAGAAAAACAGTCTGCTACATGTAAAAATTATTGACTCGATGCAACCTACCTAAATTACACAATTAAAGTCAAATGCCTCTTAAACAGAGATAAAATAATGTGAGTGGCCTTTGTCAACTTTAAATCAACATAGATGGCAAAGCTCAGTTGAATTCTTCAGAACTGCAGTTTCTTAGCTCAGTACTGTGACCAGACTGAGTTCTGCTTTCCATGCCCTGTCAGAGCTTGTTACTACACCCCAAATGCCCATTACTGCCTGTCTCCCACTGATACATCCACCTGACTGCACACCTCATCTAGGTAACAAGCTGAGCTGTCCTGTGATATAGTAGATCCTTTCAACATTTCCTCTCTTACCTTTCAGAAACCTCAGCGGGCACCAGAATGAAGACACCTCTCTCCCTGTTACTTCTGTCCCCCAGATCTTCAGCTGCATGTGGACTCAGGAGCGGGGTATAGGGGAACGCAACCTGAGCTGAACACAGGTGGGAGGGCAGATGATGCGGACAGACAAGAGCAGGAGATGAGGTAGGGATAACAGCAGGAAAGAAGTGGAAGATGTGGTGAGAGCCACTAAAATTCAACATTGATGAATCTCATTACCCCTGGGCTGCTCAGCAAACAGCTGAGAACTACACTGACTCAAGCGGAACATGATATCACCTGATATCACTGGTAAGCAAACATTACAAAATACTAGGAGAGAGCATGTTATCTAGATTACAAACTTGCTAAAAAAACCCTTAAAATGCAGCTGCAGAAAACGGGAAAACACCAGGAAGAGCCATATTTCTTCTTTATCAGAAAGTCAGCAAAAGTGACTTGGTTACAATATTCAAGCAGCAAGAGGTTCAAGTCGACCACCTACAGGAGAAAACTTCAAGTAGAAACCACAACTAGATGCTGAAGCTAGTCCAGATGAAAACTGAAAAAACAAGTTTTGCCTTTCTAATGCTCTCAGCAGTAGATTAACTGGACAGGATTTTCCTTCTCTCTACAACTTCACCTTGAGCTACGTATCTTTTAGGAAATTTTGTCTTAACAAAATCAGAGTTAACACCCCAGAGCAGATGAAATCAGATTAAAATTTGCAACAGACAGAAAAATCAGATAAGGCATCTAACAACACCATCCCACCTTAAAGCCCAAGGATGAAGGACAGGAATCTAGCAATGCTATTAGTTACTCTTTGTTCACCATGAACTGTGAATAGCACTGATTCAACCCTGACGACAACCTGTACAGGATTTAGTGTATTTACTTGTAGAAGAACTATTGCTCTTCCTTCAAACTTACTTTCTCTATATATCAAGAATTACAAAGCATTATTCCTTATATTACATGCCAAAGCTATTCAAAACAGAAAAAAAACCAAAGGTAAATAAGAAAAAAAGACTACACTCTGGAACTAGAATAGTCCAGTTTTCTTCCAGGTATGTTTCCTGACCTAAATGCACTTCTAGGTACAATTTCTTTCACAAAATCATACTACAGTCAGCTAATAAAACAGATGATACTTGTGCTTAAGTTCTCAGTGCTTGAACTGAATGCTTGAATTTTCAATCCTGATGTTCTTTCAACATATCTGGTTTACCAAATTTGCAGAGTGGCACTACATCCTCTGGGGAAGAAGAAAGGCAAAGCACAAAGATACAATTCTCTAAAGTAACTAGGAGCCTGAAATCAATAATAAATCCATTACTTGACAAAGATGATTAAATGATGCTCTGCAAACTATGAGTAGCATTCCTCTTCCAAACACAGTCCGGTGATAGAGCCATGATATGACACCACTGATGGATGTCAAACGCTCTTTGTTAAAAAAACATGCATTTCACAGCTTAAGCTATGCATAGGATGAAGTATTTAATCTTAAACCTGATGGTGATCTGTCCTCATGTGAGGAAAAGAAAAAAAGTGTCCCCATTCTTTACCCCTCTGCTCTGTGTTAGGATTTAGCCAAGTTTAACATGATCTCCCTTGCCACCAGGTTCTTCTGCTGAAGGTCTTGGAAGACAGCTGGTCATCCTTGCTGCATTTCCCTGAAATTTTCTTTCCCTCGATGGAGGACTTAAAACTGACTATCATTCAGAGCACAAGATTCACCACAGACCAAGACAAAAATGCAATTACACCTTTGTTTTCTTTTCATCTCATAGTAATTAATAAAATTGTTTTCTTTTTTGATCACTGCTGACCACACTCTGCAAATGCACTGAATACTTATCACTTTCATCACATAAAACTGAGTCTGGCAAAACAGAGAAGAATCCACTTGAGCAAGTATTTTAAAAGGAGTCCTTGATTAATACAGTCTTGCTGTCAATAGATACAATCTTGGTGAGATAATTATGTCTAAATTACACTTAAAAGGTAGCTTAAATTCTACTGGACAAGAGTTCTTGGCAGACTGAATAGAGAGCAATGCAAAAACCTATTTGAAAGTAGCTGGTGCTACTAAATATCAAACATAAAAGTGGAATGCTGTGAGGTAAATGCTTTGAGGTAATGTAATGAGCAGTCTACTCCTTGTTAGGCTTTGAGGATGGAGCAGTACTAAATGCTGCCTCGGCAAGGGCTGTCTCTTTCATGAACAGAGGTAAAATTCTGCCCAAACTAGTAACACCAGATGCAGAACATAGGATGAGGAGAAAGCTCCACCCATATTTTGAAAATTTATTATGAAAAAAGTTAGTGCTGACTCCTTGCCACACACCTTCAAATTTCTACAGAGTGAAGTCTGAGTGTGTTTATTTTTTTTCCACAGTACAACTCTCAGTTTTCCTACATTTTTAAAAAAAATAATGAAGTCTTGCTTACAAATGTATTTCATCTTCTTCCACACGTGAATGGTTTTGGAAGGAAAAGTCCAAGGAGACTAAAGTATCCTCCAGCACAGAGCTCAGTGAAGCAGCTGCGACGCTATTACTCACCGTCCTGCCTGTGGTGAAAACAATGCCACAGCTATGCCTCAGTGGGCAACAAAGGAGTTCATTCTTCAAGGGTTATTCAATTCTTTGTGCCTTGGCTGAGTCTGCAAACTCAGAAAGCAGGAGACAAGTTAATGTTCACCAGGACAGCTGAGACATAACATCGATAGGTGTCCTGTTTAAGAACTGGACCAAGTGCTACTCAGATTTGCCTCTCAGACCACCGCATGGTCATTTAAAGAGAGAAAGCAGGAGAGTGGAGTAGGAGCTGAGCAAGGATGGCTTCTCCGAGTGCCAGCAATATCTGACTCATGGATCACTCCACAGAGATCTAAGGATTTTTCTTCCCTAGTCATCCAGTCGTCATAAACAGATCTCTCTTCATTAAAAAATATGCCAGGTTCAGATGTTTCGCTGCTCCAAATCAAAACCCTTACCCAAGTAACATTCTGAGCTCCTAATCTCTTTTCCCCTCATTAGTTTTCCTTTTATTGTCCACCCATCACTGCATTTCTCAGAAACTGTAGGTTCCCTGTTTAATATCTCACTTACAATGACAATTGAAGAAATAATTTATTTCTATTCCCTGTTTATAAGCCACCAGAAGCAAGGTCAAAGCAACTCCCCAGACATCTGCTCACACTGAATGCAGTAAAAACAGCAGCTACACTGCCTGAGAAACCACAGCACTGGTCTTCTGAAGTTCCCTTGCTCCGGTCACTCAATACCCAGAAGGGCAGAAGAGGTCTCAAAATAGATTTCCTTACTTACACAGCGATACCAATGTATATGGATTTCATATGATTTACTGCAAAACACACTCTGAAGTTGAGAAGAGAGACAGAAAAAAGTCAAGACAGAAAACATGAGATAGAGAGCCCTTTGACATCCCATTTTTGCTTGGAGAAGAAGAGAGAAGCTCCCACTTCCCCATGGAGTGGCAAGATCTACCAAACCACTTTAAATCTGTGGCTCAGAAATCATCATTGAGGCATCCAGGGGGTGAAGGAAAATTAGTTTTTGTCCCACCTAAAAGCCACAACTTATGACCATGCTCAATTCTTCCCTAAGTTATGAAGTGGTAATAAAAAGAGAGGCTAAAAATGAGTCAATGTAGGGTCCATCCTGTGCTTACCACAGATACGAGAGCTATACTGGAGCACAGTTTCTCATCCCCTTACACCCTATGGATAACCCTGCATAATCCCTTCTTGTCAGCTATGCTTTCTTTCGGAGACCAAAACACAACTCAACATGCAGTTCTCCTTTCTTTTCCTCTTCTCAAGCTTTTGGGAGATGAGCAGAGGAGAGGTCAGATTGCTCAAGCAGGAGAAGGAAGGGTGGTTCTCAATTTCACCCCTTCCAGACAGTTCAAGGAGAGGAAAGTTCTACTCTCAGCTGCACAGAAACTGGCATTTACCCATGACGACCAAGGTGCTCAGGCTTTTAAATGCCGTTACTACGTACCAGATGACACACCAGTATGACCCAATTATTTTTGGGTTCTAGACACCCAATTCTCTTATTTTTCCTCAGTGGGACACACAGGGTTGTTGCTTCTCCCACGTGTCCTCTACTTTCAGTAAGCAAACACTAAGGAAGAGCAAAAACACTATGTTGAAGATGATATAAAAAGGCTAAGCTCACTGCTAATCACCAGTTAAGAAAAACTGAGATACGAGTGCCTAGACTTTCTCTTTGCTGTCTACTTAGTAGGTACGTTCTAATTTATCAACAGTCTGTTTAGACTGTCTTGTGCGCTCCAGTCTTCATCTAATAAGTAGCCATCCAAGCCACATTCTGCCAATTTTCACAATTTGCTTATGTCGCCCACTCTTCTTGCACAGGCAGCTGCTAACGCCTCAGCGTCAACTCAGCTGAAAATTACAAACTCCTTCTGGATAGCACTGCAGGTCACTTAGAATTTTTCTTTGACTGTAAGAGCAGTCTTATAAAGGAGGAATTGAAAATAATTCAGTGTTTTGTCATTCAAGTTTATTCTCACATTTCTGTGGTAACCCTTCTTGAATTTACTTAAAATATACAGTAATTTTTAACTACACGTTTGGACAACAAAAAAGTAGGATGAATCATTCTGGATATTTAAAGCCTACAATCAGACAGCTTGAGTCTCCCTTGTATTTTGCCACAGTTCTCAAGCCAAAGTTTTATTTCCCACTTATCAGCAGGAACACTTTCATAGGGAGCATTAATTCATCTAAACATGCAAAACACTTGAAGATTTGGGGATTTCTCATATACTACAAAGCTTTAAAAGTCTGTATTCTTCCCTCTACATTGATTTTTGCTTTCTTTATAACTGCATACCCAGAATTAGAGGGCATTAGAGCTAAACTGGTAAGATAGCACATGTGTATAAATATATCATGCAAAAATAAAACTGGGCAGATGCATAGAAAACACCCTGCAGCATGTATTACCCTTGTTTTCCTCATCACTGCATGGGCAACACATGTCTACTGGTACAGTACTTCAGAAGCCAGGACCGCTCTCAGGGATAAACACAGGCTATAATGTTGGAGAGAAGATGCTGTGGGCAAGTCAGTGCTTTCACTGTAGCCGCTCTCCAGTAAGCCACCAGCAGAGCTGTATGCTGGAGCAATGCCGAAAGTAGCTTTTAATTTGTACTGCCTCTAACTCACAAGATGACACAGTTACAAAATACTCAGTTTGTATAAAAAGCCTTAGATCAAGCAAAGCTTGCTGGAGAGTTGTCTCAGGTTGGATAAATCCATGATAGCAATCCATGTTTCCTGCTGTTTGTTGTTTTCTTTTTTTTTTCAGCATAGCTTTGAAAAATATTACAGTAGCAGCAACTTGCACACACACGTAACTCTCCAGATTTCTGTTAACATTCAAGTTGTTGTTTTATTATGCTCCACAAAATGAGCGTCTCAAAAAATTCAAGACATTACTTACTGTACACACAGAAACAACAGCAACCAGGTAACAGTTACGTAACAGCAGAATTCCAACCATGTCACCCAGTGATCCAGCCTATAGCTATGTACCTTAAAAAAGTCAAGTCCACAACTCCCACAGCCCACCAGAACAATTCATGTTGCTCTAACACACTGTCATGCCAACTAGACAGCAACAATGAACAGCTTCCATTGATCCAGATGATGTAACATTGAACTGCACATCTCCACTTGGTGAGTTCTATAACAAAATCCATCTCAAATATGAAATCCAAAACATAAGCATTAATGATACATCCCAAAGGATTCCCAAAGGTGCTGCTCCTGAACTTCACAACCTTGTTAGCGGATTTCCCTTTTCTCCTCCCCTACAGAACAGCTGAAATTTCACTTGTCCTCCTCTTCTGCAGCCAGCACAGAACAGCTGGTGGTAGCACCCTTTGAATGTAGTATTTAACACCTACCTGCCAGGTATCAGGTGCTACAATGCAAGATTAGCACCGTGAGGTCCTTTTACAGGGAAGCGAGGTCACCATCAGCCAAGTAGAGCAGTAACAGCTCTGCGTAGGCTTGCCGAAGTCCTTACCATCCGTGTGTGCACCTGCACCTCTCACACACACACAAACGTTTGTTAAGGGCTTATGGGGGATGCATCTATCTTCCTATAGTGGCAATAGATGCATGCTTGGGCAAAGAGGTTGTCATAGGATGGTCCACCTCAGGTAAAGATGCTGAATTCTCAACAGCAACATCACATGAACCTTTTCAAGCCCCGCTGCTTTCACTTCAACAAATGCATGCATGACAAGATATTTAAGAGTCTTTTGAGAGAGCTAAGGGCATAAAAAAAACACAGTCTGGGATAACTAGTCACGAAGTAGGAAGTAAGAACCAAGATTATACAAAGCATCAACCAAACAGCAGGTATCTGAATCTGCAAGGGTAAGACCAGTACAAATCAACACAACACCTACAGACAGAAATACTGAAGCATTTTTTCTCAACTTCAATCTAACACAGAGTAATTTGTACCCTGGAGTTACTTATCACCCCAACACAGACTGACTCACGGCCCCAAAGAGTCTCTAGAGGTACTACAGAACAAAGAAGGATGCAAAGAGCAATGGAGAGGAATAGGATAAATTTTCTTTCCCTTCCACTTCAACTTCTTGAACATTAACAAGTAAAAGTCAGCTAAGCCTGCTTGTTATTCAGTTCAGCAGTCATTATCTGATTCTGTTATCGGTCACTACACTACACCTTCATTTCTTGTCACACTCAAGATATCTTCTCAAATCTCGTCTTCCAGCAACCATAACATATGTGCTGTACCCTGTTGACTGAGCAAGGCTTTCCTCTGAAAGAGTCAAACACAGGACGAAAGACAAGGAGGGAGTTCTTTCACTAAAACTTGGCAGATGAAGACAGTAAAAATCATCCTCTGAAGTTCAATATGGCTCTGACCTGTTTTCTAAACCAGTGCCAACAAAGTACCTGCTGAAACAAAGACACTCATGTAATGTGGGAAAAAAAACCTCAGGAGTCCATGACTTTAACCTTTTCAGTCCAGACTCCCCTTCTCTACAACTCTGTATAGGCTTCTTCATTTTTGTGTCCCAAGACCCCAGAGTCCGTGATGTTTTATGCTTTACTGGTCATGCATTTCCCTGATTATCTCCTACTGACCAAATGAAAACTAAAGAACCTGCACTGTGAAAAGCAATGTCACCAGAGCATGTGCAGGATCTCAGCTCTCCAAAATTAGATCTTTACTTTACTCTCCTGGGTACCCGAGGCCTTCCATGAATACGAAGTTACAGTATGACCTGCCTAACCACCTGGACTTCCAGCTTCTGCCAGGTATCAAACTGGCTTCACACACTTCTCCACACTCCTTAAAATGTAATGTCAGCATGAAAAAATATTATACAGGACAAGTTCTAGTCTATTATGATAAAACATTTGCTTTCAACTGCACTACCACAGTGAAAAGATGCAATTAGTAACACATCCTGTAGATACTATTAAGCACTGTATGGCAGTGAAAAGAAACTTCAATTTGAGAGAGTAGCCCACTGCAATGAAGACTGCAGGAAAAACATTATAGCTCCATCTCAGCAACCTATACGGTCACTGGACACAAGAAGTGCGCTGGGAAAAACTGAGCCTACTGCTCCAGCAGACACACTATTCCAGAGTGAGAGTTGGTTTTACTGGCTCCACTTTGCATGCACACTGATTATCCCACATGAGGAACAGTTACCATGGGGATATACCAGAACCCCTCATCAACACAGACAAGTCTTAACCCTGCTTCAGCCTCGAAACTGGAATGGAAACCCAGGAACCCCAACTTGCCTGACGAGCGGAGGTAGCTTACTCCTTATATAGAAAAAGTTTCCTGCAACCCATGTAAAATCCTCAGCTATATTCGAGAATCACATGAAAAACAACATTGAAAGCTTTCAAAATGTAATTCTCATTCCACCCTTGAGACACTAAACCTCCTGGATTTTCCAGAGACACCAGCATCACACCAAGCACTGCCCAGGAGACACGGTTCCTTCCAAGCAGAACATCCACGAAGCAAAAGCCATTTCCACTCACACATAAGCTGCCACTGATCCTGGTGCATAGACATCATTGGAAATATTTTTGCAGGATTTCATAAGGACAAAGAGCTATGTAGTATCTTCTAGTTGTAAACTTTTACATTATACAAGGGCTCCTCAAACTGGCCTTTTTTCCTGTATTACAAGGGTGCTGTCATGAGCTGCTTAAGTGATCAAACTAAAGACTACAAGCAAACAGACCACAGCATGAACAAGCAATGCCCACTTCAGAACACAGAAGCAAGGCACTCACTTATCCCTGATGAATTATGAATTGTTTTACACTTACAGACTGTTTCCTTAGAATTTTTAACATTAAAATACAATATATCAATTTTATTCTCCCCTTTATAAAGACAGAGACTGAAGTAAAACATTTCAGGTCAATACCTGTGGCAATTGACATCACTAAAATTTATGACCACCACATCCAACCCATGGTAACTGACACTGAGTGCTGCTTCTCATGGTGCGCATGAGAGGGGCAGAGGGGCTGCTTTTGCCTGGCACAAACACCATAGTGGCACCCTGTAATCCTAAATGCCAAAGGAGACAAACCTGCAGAGGAAAGAGGCAGCAAGCCCGTGGGGTCCATGCTGTTTAAACTCTTGCTTTGCTCTAGGAAACATCAGACACTCAACCAGAAGAATGGTGGCATCCTGTGGAACCACTCATCATGCTTTTTTTCCCAGTCCTTCAGTTACACAAGTCTTATGGCTCTTTCACCACAGATAGATTTGACCTGTTACTCACAGGGTTCAGGAAACCAGAGAAGTACTCATTTATAATGTACTAATCTCCAGGTGTTTTATCTGCCTATCTTTGGACGTCCAAATAGCCCATTGCTCTCCCTTTCTTATTTCCATTTGCTTTCTGCTGCCACAGGGATGGTCTCAGGTTGCATCCCAGCAACAGTTGTGTGTTACACCTCACTGCTTCAGAGCACCCCAGAACACCACTGTGAGAAGCTCCATTAATTTGTGTGTCAATGGAGGTTCATGTGAATGTCCCACATGCCAGATTGACACCACATTCAAATTAGCAGACCTGACAGCAAAACTGAACACAAGAAAAGATTGCCGAAAGGAGAGGAAGAAGTTCTGGGTTAGGCTATTTTCATTTGCAATTTGGCATTTTTTTAAACAGATATTTCATACACCTCATCAACCAGCCACACACAGAGGATGTTCTCCTGCTTCATGTAGTGGCTGCAGAAATATTTAGGAAAGGACCTTCATATGCTCATTCAAACCATGCAATTTTCTGCAAATCAACTATGCCCTCCCCCATTTTAAATCAGATCTTTTCTAAATAAGGCAAAAAAACATAAAATGGGTGTACCTCTACCAATAACTTGTATTACATTAATTAGCGAGAATGGAACTACCTTACCTAGTATCAGGTAGTGACCTAAGATATCTTGATTTTATTCTTGGCTCAACTAAAAACTCAGTGTCAAGTTACTTACCAGATTTCCTGTTTCTGCTTATAAGAAATGGGGCTTTTACTATCCTGTTTCCCCAGGAATTTATAAAGGATAAAAATCCAACTACACATCTCTTATAACAGCCTGTATTGCTGTACCTGCATGGACAGACAAGGACTTGTGCAACATCTTCATGTGAAAGCAACAATTGCACATCTTTTAACGCATCAGATGGGGCTCTTTCAGGGCTGTGAAATTCCACCTAGAAACAAGACATTGGCTACACTGAACATGTGAGACAACGAAAATAACTTCCTAACAAACAGCAACACTAACTCAAATTTCAGATGATCTCACTAGCCCATGACAATAGTGAGGGACAGAAAAACAGCTGGGAAGTCTCCTCCATTTTCAGAAAATGGATTAAGTGTAGAGTTGTATTAGGGTTTCACTACGGCAACTACAAAATACAGGCTTTTCTTCCTTGCAACACTCTATGTCATCCCGCACAAAATGGAGTCCATTAAATGTATTGCTGTACCTGCATATACAACAACAGTGAGGCACCACACCTCCCACGCTTGGGACACATCTCCTGACAAATGCTGGGAATAACTGGTAAGCCTCCGTTCCAGTGGCTTGTGGCCACTGATCCCCTGAGACTGCCTGACCTCTTGTAGGACCAACTGGTCCAGCAGAGAGGTCCAAGGACCAAGAGTAAGAAACCCCACGTTCTCTTTCCCCAGCTTCAGTAACCAGGACCTTCCTACTCATACAATAGCTCTTTATTAAAGCCAAGAGTGGGCAGTTTTCTGTAATGACTGCCATTTCAAAGAGGATATGCTAACCAGAAACAAGACACTCTTGTTTCAGAGAAAGAATTTCTGCACATTTAATTAATCAGAAATGAGTACTGTGCTTACACCCTACCTTAATCTGCATTCACTTCAAGCATAAACAAGACCCAGCTTTCCAAATTAGCACAGGCAAGCATGGCAACCATCTCTGGACATCAGTTTCTTGAAAATACTTGCCCAGCTCACCACAAGGATATTATGAGTCTAAACTAGTCTGTAATATGCACCTAGATCTTTTGATAAAAGCTGCTTCAGAAGTTATATTAAAAATATTAACCAGCAACTTTAATAATCATCCAGACCAACTCAAATTGTCCTAAAGGATCTTCCTTTCCATTGTGAATTTTAACTATGCACATTTCTTGCTTATTCTTTTGCTTGGTAATTTTCAAAGCTAAAGAAATTAAAGACTACCATGATATTCTTAGTTTTTACATATACAGCACCACACACAGCACATACCATAGCGTGCTTAAATGCATTAACAACATCAAAATCTCTGACACCCACCCATAAAAAATGGCCAAGACCATAAGTTCTGTAACAGCAAGGAGTATCAACAACATGAATTACAGCAATCATGGCTACAGGGTTCTTTTGGTATGTATTTCAAATTACTTTGATCTATATACACACTTATCTTAGTTTTATAAAAAAACCAAAGAAAAAAGAAGTCAAAGAAAATAATGTCATGTTTGTGCAAGACCTCTATTTTCTTGCCAGCACAATTTTTATTGTTATCAGTTGTCAAGTAGATTAACAGTTACTATATACTCACTTTTCTTACCATTGCTGTCTGAGGGCCATGCCTGTTGTAAATAACTACCAACCAGAGCCCTTGTATTTTATCTTTAATCATGCATATTACCATTTTTATAAAATATTATTTGCTTAAACACTGAAATATTTCAAGTTTGTTCCCTTTTGTGAGAAAGCAAATTAAGTGAAAGCTTGGTGGTGGAAAGGGAGCTTTAATAAACATCTGATTTGCTGCTGGATGGTGCTTCAGATTATATTTAAAACACATCGTGTTTTGTTGACACCTCCCTGCACACTTGCTGGTATAAAGCCCAGCAAGAGTGTGACTATGGCAACCGCAATAGGATATTTATATATCTATGCATATGCGTGCATGTGTGTGATTATATAAATACACACACACACACACACACAACCCCAAACTGATTTAATTGACCATCAACAAGGTTTTCTCAGCTCTCATTTTCACAGGAACAGGTAACCATGTCTAAACGAATGGGCTCAGGAGGCAGCATTAAGTTTTAGATGATGAAAATCTTCCAAGAGAGAAGCCTGTAAACCTATCAACATTTACAGAGTGTACACAAACACATGCTCACTTCAGAATGCTTTAGCTATAAGCAAAAAGAAACCCAAACGTCTGCAGGCACAAATTCAGTGACACCATCAAAATAAAAGGCATTTCATTTTCAGTTTGGTTTTTTTTTTAACAGGGTTTTTTACCCACAGCACTAGATCCTCACTGGTGCATGCATGCTATTTTACAAGAGATCCAGACCCTCCTCTTCTTCACCAACAGTCCCACTCCTCCTCTTCAAATACAGAATGTGCAAAAGTTCCTTTAGTCTGCAAATTAAATAGCTACACACTGAGCTCAAATTGTTATTTCTAGTATTAATTTCTGTCTCCTGACAGATCCTGATAGGTGATGCAGGAAATTTGAGGTAACAAAGGCTTCTGTTTGCAGCAATAAAGGACTCTCAGCTAGGAGGGAATAAAGGGATCAGAATAAAAGGCGAATATATGGAGCCTACGTACACTACAGAATATCTGTGTTGAGTCCAGCAAGCAGAAAGTCTAGCAGATTCAAAGCAGCATTAAGAAGTGTTAATCCTTTTACCTCTGAGCTATTCATGAGCAATATGCAAAGCTGTTCTTATGGCGTCGCGTTTGCAATGCTCCAGTTATGCTTGCATCAGCATTTCCATTGTGAACCCTGCTTTCAGAGATTTTTTACTTTGCCAAGTTTTAGTCTGGAACAATTTTACTACAAGCCTGTGAGATTTTAGTCCAGGATTAGGATTTAAGTCTGGTGAAGAAACGTTTGGACAAAATCTGCTTGGCTGTTTTATTTATTAGAGTGCAAAGTTAATCCTTCCAGGTTATTAGACCGGAAAAAAACCTCAAAAATATAAATTTTTTTCCAGCTTAAAAAAGAAAAGAGAAGATTTACTCTCCCCAAGAATTCCTTGTCCCCAAATCTCTACAATCACAGAACAGATGAAGGTTACAGACCACAAAACTAAGATACAATTGAAACATGCCTCACTTAGTCAGGCCTTTTCTTTCTTTCACTGATGCAACATGGGGGCCAGTAATATGAGGAAAGAAGAAGCATCTCACTGGGCTGCAGGTGGAAGAGGGACACAAACCACAAGTTGCACATTAACAAGTGTAAGAAAAACATACAACATTTCAAACTCCAGATACTGTGCCACATTCCTAAACAATATAAATCACAAACTTTAAATATCACTACATAACTTGCCAGGTAGATGATGTTCATTCATAGTGTTAGGGGCCATGTGGATATAGGCAACCAGCTACGCTTCAATAATTCACACAAAAATCAACATAGTATGTATTTTAAGAGAGATGAGCCATCTAGACCAGACAATGTTTGCAGTATCCTTATGATTTTCCTAAAGCTCAGTTCTCAAACCCTGGGATTTGCTGATGTGGCTCAGAGTCACCCATCTTTCAAATGCCATGTTCAGTAACAGGCGTGTCAGCCTCACACCAGTGTGTGTCTAACCCCCAGTAACACACAACCACCACATTTTCACACGCCCTCAGCAGTGTGCAGGGCTGGGGCTGCGGCCACACTGCCCCCCACGCTGTGCTTCAGCCACGCTTCAGCATCCACTCCACCATCACAACCGCACAGCCCAGCAAGCTGAAACTCCGGTTCTGCAAAACTTGACAACAGGGATGGATGACTGCAGGAAAGTCCTTCTCCATGCAGCTGAACAACAGCTGTAGTCCAGGGAAAAACCCTGGTTAATTGAAACCAAGGCAACATTTCCAAATACTGTCCTTTTGTGAGCTTTCCAGATAGCATCCACCCCACAGCCCTCCAGTAAACATAATGGAATCAACACTTGGAGCTTCTCCCTGAAAAGTCTACATGGTATGGTCCTGCATATATTATATGCATCTTCATTCAAGCATAGAGCTAAATGTTTGCAGGCAATGTAGCTTGCTTCCATATCGAAATCTCCCTTACAAACTAGGCTTCACAACAAGACTGTCTGCCATGCCTAAACCACCTCTTCCACCTGGGCTTTGCATGACTACACAAGCTGCCTATTGTAAACTGGCTAAATCCTTTCTAGAGAGAAATCCTTACCATATGACTGCTGAAACGCACAGATTATCTAAAAGCAAATGATGGAGAACACATTTATGAATGATAAGACATAAAATATAATCCTAATTTCAGGTATCTCACCTGATCTGTTCTTCACCTTTTAACCAGACTTTGCATACCGAACACCTACTAAAACATTACCAATCAGTATTTGATACCATTTACTTCAACAATATATATATGCTTTGATTTTTGAAAAAGTAACAGAATTAATTTCCTTCCCACAATTTATAGAAGCAGTTTGTATTTTTGTCTGCTTTTGTGTTTTCCAGCTATTTTTTAGAGAAATGCTGTTTCTTATTGATCACTTGATACCAGTGAATATTAATTTGCTTCTAAAACTATGCTTCAGATTTTAAAGAAGTAGTTATATGGCAAAGTATCCACATAAATTGCATTGCCTGTTTGAGTGTGTGTACATGTACGCGTGTATGCGCGCACACTTTTCAATTTTAGTTCTACATCTGACACCAAGCATTATTTCCCTTTCTTACTTATTGGGTTATTTTTCTTTCAACTTGTTCCAGTTGAATTTGGATGGAAACAGAGCTCAAAAGTATGCAACAGTGACTTTTGAAAGATTTAAGTGTTTCAAAGGGTTCACATGAAATGGACAAGGTTTACCTGTACACATATTCTTCTGTAGGTTAAACCTGATGGATTTAGCATAGATCTATCTACCACACATCAAAACAGCCTCATCATCTTTCAAGAATATACTATTCATATACAATAAAAAATGAACTTTCCCTCTTGTACAAGAAAAATAAATCTTTCATTGCTTAACTCTGTATGAATGAGGCCACAAATGGAATTCACTAAGTAAACCAGGGCAATACTGTTTTGTCTGCAGATGTAGAGTGAGCTACAGCTGATTTAATATTTCTACTAACTCCAAATCCAAGTGGTATACAAATACCTTCCTAGTTCAGCAATTTGATTTTTTTAAAAAGTTCTGGAAGCAAAAATACAGTGCTGTAAACATAAAATTTATGTTTACAGGCCTTAATACAAGGCACAATTTTCCACACAAAGTTAGTCTGAGGTCCATTGCATTTAACTGTAAATTTCCTTTTTTCTCCCTTATTGAAAAAAAAATTCTAATTTTGATTTCTTCTTAACAGAGGGAAGTTCAGGTTCCAAGCTTCCCCTTAGGCACCGCAGATCAGTGCCACTGCAGTTCACGCATCCTCAGGTAGCAGAAGCAATACAGCCTTCTATTTATCAGAACCCTTTCTTTCTCTTGTCACTTCTGTATTTTCATGACTGGGTAGTGTTTTTTCCTAAAAAGCAAACCAATCACCAAAAGAGGTTAACTATGAACAGCAGAACGCTCCCAGTTGTTTTTAGTAAGGTCTGCCAGAAAATGCTTGGGGGCTCTATGTTGCCCCAAAGAAACCAGAGGTTTTCAGGTTATCAAGCTCTGGACTTCACACACACACTCACAAAAAACCCACAAAGCAAGAAAATTTTGAACCTATATGTTCACTGTCATGCAGAAGTGGGTATCACCATACAAAGTACTCCTTGAAATAGATAGGGACAAAGGGAGAAAATCTCCTCGCAAAAACATAGCTCCAAAGCAGCATGACTGTAACTACCAAGCCCATGATGTGGTTTGAAGAATGGCTGAAGGACTAAAATAGTTAGCTATGCTACATGCCGACAAATATGTTCAGTACATTGCCACAGGGATTAGAATTTTGTCTGGCTGTATTAAGTATCTTATTTAATAAAAAGATGGGAATAAACCTTGCAATTACATTTTCTGGGAGAGTCTACAAAACAGAAAGCTACCATCAGAGACTATGAGATTGTATATTATGGGAAAGAAAAAAAAAATATCTGTTTCAACCATAATAACACAAGCAGAAAAAATAAACCAATACATGTATCCAATAAAAGGTACTAACCCAGAAAGCAGCAGAACTGAGAGAGTTGATACAAATGAGAACTGTGATGAAATGTATTACGACTAAGCAAGACTACAGCACTCATAAGGTTATCAAAAGAAATCTGAGCTACAAAAGACAAAGCAAAGCAGTTCTACCCAACTACAAAGGAATAAAAACTGTAGACACAGAAGAAGGTTGGTTTGTTTAAGGAAAGAACACAGGAGAAAAAGCAAGGCATGGACAGTAGGGAGAAGAAAGGAGCAAGAGTACCAATGTTCGTAACAGGCTTCTGGACTGGCTGATGGGAGATGACAAAATATTCCCGGCCAAAACAACAGAACACCCACAGCACAACCACTGACCCAGAAGGGCTTCCATTAGATTGGCTTCTTGATGCACATACACACAAATTAGGCAGCAATAGCCCATGAAGCACTGCACAAACAGACCTATGAAAGAGCTCCTAAGAAGTGAAACTGTCCTGAACCAGCTCCCTGCCAACAACAGCACGTTATGGTGATGCAAGAAAATACGCATTTCAGTGGTAAATAATTATACAGATTTGGCACACAGGTAAACTGGGTACTACCATTTAAGGTGCCCATCAAAGTTCTAGAGTTTCATTTGAGGAACAAAAGCCATGTGGCATTAAAAACAGAATAAGGTCTGGTTGAAGAAAGGATTAAGAGTGTGAAGGTGGAAGAAAGAATTTAGAGTGTGGAAAAATGTCGTGATATCTACAAAATGACCCGAAAGTACAGGAAGCCCAGTTCTTCTCAAAGGCAAGGATACAAGAACCAAGATGTGATCAATGTGGGTTCCATACCACAGGTAGGGAGACTACCAGATTTGTGTCTCAGTAAGAGAGGAGGAGGAGGAGGACACCCTAACAAGAATTAGAAAGCCAGTTACTGCCTGCAGGGAAAGATAAGCACAACATAAAAGCCAAACGAGCTAATGCTTTGCGGCCATTACAAGGATAGTCTGGGCCATTAATAAATGATGAAGGAGGAGGTATTAAAACCCAAGTAGCTGGCTACACTGACCACCTTTTAAAATCTAAAAGGAAAAGTAAAGGAAAGGCTAAACAATTAGAACGTAATTACGAACTTATAAAACATTTTTATATATATATACCCACACACAGATACTTAGCTGCGACGAATATGAACAGTATCACAAAAACTCAAACTTTTAGACACCTACAGTGAGAAACATAAACAAAACCAGAGAAATCAAAATTATGATGGAAAGCTATTCTCAGCAAGCACTCCTGGCAATACCCACTACTGCAGTTCCGTGCTTTTATCTGTATTACCTCAGTAAAGTACCAATTGATAGCCATTACAAATGGGCATTAATAATTACAAGTAAACACCTTAGGAAATGTAGACATACATATCAGAGCCACTCCTTGGAATAAATGATACTATGGATTGAGCCATTGAAGACAAATTAGCAAAGAAGCTTAGTAGATAGAGCCACTAATTCCTTTATGACATGGAATATCTATAGATAAAAGACATATTTAGACCTCAACTTCACAGAAGAAAAACACAAGGAAATTATCATATAAGCAAGCAAATTCTACTTCTCCAAAAATAATAGTTTTATTAAGGTAGGAGAAACCAAGCCCCTGAGACTCCTCAAAGATGATTACCTTCTCTCAACCAAAATGAGAAATGGGGCTTATAGAATATGCGCAAGATCCGACGCAGCCCATCACATTTATAGAGAATTGTAGTTCATAGCAAGCACACAGCGGAAAAAATATGCTTGGATGTCAGTAAACCACTTGACTGTATCATATTATACAGTTTCAAAATTATTTAAGAAACCAGTTTTGATGTGGACAGAACACTGTACAAAAAAACAAACTTCAAAAGAAAATGAAAATCATATACCAAAACTTTGAAAGCATCTCTCAAGGATGCAAGGAATTTTCTTACATATTCTCTTAAAAATCTTAGTTAATGATGCAGAACAGGAGTAAAACGTGTGTTCTTGAAATCTGTGGATGATACTAAATTTAGGAGCTGCAAGCCCCAGTGAGGACATAGAAAGTTGAGAAGCAGGCAATTAAAAATAAGGTTCTCCTTGGGAAAGTGCAGCGAAGACATCCAACAGGAAAATAATCTGAAAGAAATATTCAGTGGGAGTGACAAACTGAGGAGCCAAGAAATTCTTACAAGGTTTGCAGTGTGATCTGGTAGCAAGAAAGATTAATGAAACCTTGGCTGCACATGCAAAAAAAAAAAAAGCCACATCAAGTAAGAGGGATGTAACAGCTAAATATGCCCACTTTGGGTAGCAAGCAATATAGAAAAAATAATCAGGCAAGTCTGGAGTAATAAAATGGATGCAAATACCACTGGGATGAGACAAGCCTTATTTAGACTAGTATGTGGTAGTACAAGGACATGTTTAAAAAGGAGAACAGGGGTAAGTGTCTGAAAGCTTTCTTCTAACAGCCTTTCTAAAGCCCCAATATTACAAGCAGACTCACAAGAGAGACTTAAACGACCATTTAAGAAGAGTTCACCCCCACAAATGAGATTAGTAGCAGAAAGCTGAAGATATGCTTAAGGGTCTCCCACAGAAAACACCATGAGCTTGTTCTGCAAACACCTCTGCATGGACCTGGCAAGGCAAGAATACATATGTAGAGCAAAGCAACTCAATACTGGGGCCAGACAATGAGTCCAGGTAGCTCTCAAGCTGGCTGAAGGTCATGAATTTCCCAGCATATGATTAGGTAAATATTTGTTTTCTTCTAAGCACAACTTTCATAACGTAACAATATTGAGGAAGAGGAAGGTAAACCTCCTTTTGTTTGCAGAACACACACGCAGCAAACACATATATAGTGTTAAAAATTGCGGGGTTTTTTTCTTTTTTTTAATGCTAACTGCTTTATCCCAACACAACATGTATTTCTAGCTCTCTAAAAAAGCAAAGCAACAGGAGTGTAGTGGCATTGCACCTCCCTCACCACTGGGACAGAGGCGGAAAAAACCAGGCACAAAACTCTCCTCCCTACACTATCAAGGATGAGCCCTCCCCATGCAAAATCCACGTATTTTCCTTGAACACTGATACGTATCAATAAACATGAATGCCAAACAACTGGTCAAAACTGAAGAATACCACGGTAGCATTTAAGTATAGGCATGTCACAAGACTTTGACTACCTCGTTATAAACTTCATAGGGCAAGAGCTCTGGTTTTCTTTCACTGCCGCAGCATACAAACTTCAGTCAAGCGTTTTAAGGGGAAAATGGAAGGTAACTGAAAGCTGAGCTGCTGTGTCTGCTTTGTTTTCCCATTCCTCTCCACAGAGCTTTACTAGCCCAGCCATATACAGCCAGCCCGTCTCCCCACAGCACGGATCACTTCACAAGCATGCATTATTCAGAGAACATTGCAAGTGCATTTAACACCGAGATTTTAGAACTCTCAAACACAACAACTTTTAAACAACTTTGCCAAGCGATGTTTATTGAACACTCCTATTGCAACACAACAGAGGTTGGGCCATCGGTTTGGCACAAACAGTGCTGCAGTCCTGTGATCTCACATGGCTGGTGCTTTTCTCAAATACAAGATGGTTTTCAGGTTACTTCTGCACAGAGAGAAGAGGAACAAACATAAGGGTGGCAACGTTGCCAGAAATATTCCAATTTCCACTGAGAATTTTTTGGATGCTAGTTCTAAATATATTGTTTTGAACTGTGGATTAGACAAAATATTTTAAAGAAATACGTATTCTCCCCAGCCATGTACCCATTTAAAGACCAATTTGCTGCTCTGAAATCACAAAAATGACAACTTTTTTTTCACCAAGCTCTTCAATAGCTGTTAAATCTGTACAACTCCATTTTGTCATTTGAGGACAAAAGACACTAATTATCTGACACGTGGGTTTTCAACATGGACGTAACAATGCATCAACCACACAGATTTCAAGTCCTGTGTTTTCTCCTGTCCCTTCTATTCAATCACCACTTGCTCTGACAGTTTCTATCAGGATAACTGCAACCTCAGTTCTGCCTGGCACACTGAGTTTTTGCCATCACATTTCCCAAGGTTAAACTTCAAGGTTTAGAAACAGTTTTTTCTTCTAAAATGACCTTCAGCAATTGCCCCAGTTCTGAGAAATGAATGGAGCGTTCCCAAAACAAAGTAAATTTTAGTAGTAACCTGTAGTTAAAAAGAACACATAGATAGGTATGTGACCTGCTTTAGGGACAGAGACTGCTAAAAATACTGCTGTCTGGGCAAGACTTTTGGGCAGACTTTTGGGATCATGGTAATTGGGTAATTCCTTCTGGATTAACTATAGACAAGATTTTTGTTTACCATTTAACATATTTGGTACAATGGTATGAAAACATCAAATAAGGTAACACAGGACATAGGACTGGTTTTAAGGGATCTGACCTATGTCCACAGAAGTCAGTGGGAATCTCTGCACCAACTCAGCAAAAATCACACTAGATACCAATATTAATCTAAATATTAAAATCCATTACAGTTATACCTACAGATAAAAAGCCAATCAAACAGTCAACACAATCTCTCAGTTTCCCACAGGAAGGTTATGTCCTCTAACTCATTTTTACTTACACAGTAGTCTATAAAGTGCACTTTGCTGACCTCACAAAGGTGCACAAGATGTCCAGCTTCACAGGATGCTACAAGAAAGGCAAGATCAACCTCGAAGCCCACCCAGCCACCACCAACCTGTTACTGAGGCGCACAGTGCTTGGGGGAAGGTGCAAGAACCTCCAACAGAGGTTCAATTCATTTTAAGCTTCATCTTAGCCTTTTAACAGTTAGGGATTGCTCAAACAAAAGAAAGTCAAGTACAGCCTTTAAATGTTATTGTAAATCCCAATACCTGCATAAATACCTAACCTTCTGAACTTCAAAAACTGACTTCCCAAACAAGTGCCTGCTACAGTCTTCCTAACACAGCACAAGAAGGATTTTCTTCTCACTCATCTTGAATTGACCAATCTCAAAGTGTTTCAGATTTCCTTTTTATCTGTCTGACAACTCAAGAACAGTCTGCTGACCTAGATTCCCTAAATAATTTATTACATTCTAGACTTTTTATGCCCTTTCTGATTTGTCTTTTTTTGATCCAAGAGTTCAGCCTTCTCTTTATGTGAAATCTTCCCAGCCACAGATGATCACTGTCCACCTTTCCAGCATCTCTTTTAACTCTTTTTGCAAAGTTCCTACATAAAATTCAATTAGTGCTTTATTATTTACTTACAGAATATTACTGAAATTTGAGATCTGAAGAACTTCTGTTTCAACTGAAGCATTTTGGCCAATTTGGAGGTATATAAAATAATATTCTTACTACTTTAAAAATTAGTAACATTGATTGAACTACATTGAGTCAGTCTTCTGTACTTATAAGACCAAAAACTTATATTGGGAGCAGTTTCAGATAGATTAAAACACTTCACGTAGCTTAAGACAATGCTTATATTGTTGTTTGCAACACATATTTACAAGCATTTCAAGCACTATAAATATTTTGCATCATGTTATGAGTAACTCAGATGCTGTTTTCCAAGCTAAAATAAAGAAATACACAGCTGGGTAATGTTTCACTTTCCACACCACGCCTTGCAGCAAATCATTGGCAGCTACAAGTAGTCAGGACTGAGTAATACAGGTGGAAAGTGGCAGGCCTGCAATCCTGTGTCAAGCACTGCAGCTACAACTCCCCGGAGCAGGGAAAAGAGCAAACCTAGTGAAGAACCAGTGAATGAGAATGAACTACCAACCCAAGGTAGCAGAGCTCTGTGCACCAGGGCAGCCAGCCTTAAGGTTTGCCCATTGGGTTCGGCTGCCCGGGCCTCCTAAGACCCCAGCTGGCTTCTGTTCTGAAACACATGGTGTACAAATGAAAACAGGTTGATTACCCTGTTCCAACAAAAGTCAGGCCTGGCCTTGAGCAGAGAGAGGCTTGGAACAACTAATCTGGAAAAAAAGACTGCCTCTCCTCTAGGTGCAGACCTCTCCCAGCTCACAGCTAAGGAGCTTGCTGCCTGAGGCCAAAATCTCCATGCGGTGACCCAGAGCACGATGCTTCAGAGACACAGCATGACCAGAGTCATGTCCCACCATCGTGAACAGGAGAGTGCCTTTAACCACGTCCAGCGGGAACTGAGGACAATGGAGGAGCGCAGACACGTAAGATTCCTGGCAGGCTGATAACCACTGCCAGGCAAACTGTCACCAAGCTCAAGGAAATGGCAGTTTCCTCTTTGCACCCAGGAAAAAGGGGACTGAGGACTGAAGACCGTTAAACACGCTTGGAAAACATCCAGAAAACCACAATGATCCTAAAAGAACAAAGATTTCATCAGATCTCTGTTCAAATCTGCCCTCAATAAAATGCTGTTAAAGGCTTGGATTTAACTGTTATTTCTGGCAGTGAACCAAGGAGTAAAGTAAAGAGGTCTATCAGGCAATGTGGAAGAAGTTACTGTATTGCAATCACTCAACACACACCAGTTCCCTAAATGATGAAACAAGCCAGTACAAATCTCAGGCTAAAATCAACCTGAGGACCCAAAACTGGTGACTAAGCACACCATGACTCCAGGCCATATCCCCTGCAAAAAAGTGGCTGTGGAAAAAGTTTAGGGAGCAATTTTCCCTCAAAATAAATGGTTGTCAGAGTACAACCCACTCCCTTCACTAAACAGTTCAAATCTTGAAAGCTTTTCTGACTATGATCAAAATAATTCAAAAAACATGTGCATCAAGATGATTTTATTTTCCACCACTCTAAACGCCTTTCCATTTATGTAGCCTGTTTTACCTACCTTAATATCCACCATCCTAAAACATACACTCCAAGGGCTAAACAAAATGGGCTACTTTTCTATAGATATTATCTACTACCACTCCTGCCTATATTCATACTGATGCTTTCACAATCCATCGTAGAAGTTATATAAGTTTCTTCCGTAATAGAACATTTTCCTCCATGAACTGTGCACTAATGTAATTAATCTTTAAAAAAGAAATTAGATTAAGATTGCAAGCAATATTTTAGCAAAGATTTTAAAAGCTAGGCCACCAGAAAAAAAAAGGTTGAGGAAAATAAGTGAATTATTTAATAACGTCACCCCAGAAGGAGCTTTACTGTATAACTGCACTGAATAGAGAAGCTATTAATGATCTTCAGCTAGTTAGACACACTGAATTAGCACTGCTTTAAAAATGAATTGTAGAGCTTTCTGAAAAATACAAAAATCTAAGTTTGTGAGAATCTAAAACACTACAGAAGTGTTGAAAAGTAGGCCACAGATATGCCTATTTACACAGCCTTGCAAAAGCAGGGAAATTCTTGAGTCCTGTATAAAGTGCTGCTGACCTGCCTGTACTGAAATGATAATGGAAAAAAAAGTCTACATGACATTTTGCTGGCCTGTCCACGAAAGAAAAATTATTTTGACATGTAGCACTAGATAGAAGCAGTAGAGCAAATCTCTTTTGGAATAAGTAATGTAGAACAATCTAACTAGAAAGATGAAGATATTTGCAGAATAGTGGGAAGTTATTAATATTGTAATATATTTTTTAAAAGTAAATACAGTTTTTCCACAAATCTCAACTGTTAGTTCTCTTAGAAGAATTCAAACACAAATCTTTAAGGTAACTACCTTCAACTAAAAGCAGATCTCTGTCATTTTGTATGGCAGCCTTTTTTTGCTACTTATCCAATAAAAATAAAAGGCCTTTTGGGGAGTTCTGATGTCAAAAGGAGGCGGCATAAGGCATGATCCATCTCTTTTTAAAACAAGTGGGCACATTTGCAAACAATGCTCTCTTGCACACATTAATAACATGTTAAGACCTTGATCAGCGTTTTGTACACAAAAGTACTCATTCCAACAGAATAGAAAACAATCCACTTGCACAGAAGCAGAAAAACTAACTTTGTGCTATTCCCTGGGCAAGCAACGTCTCCATACTGTCACCACAGACACTAAGGAAGAAACTCTGCTCCCAATCTAAATGCTACCACCTTCCCTTTTTCAAGTTGCTTTTGGGAAGCTTCCTCAGTGCAAAACTGATTAACTTCTGTCCACCTGCACGCTTTGGTAGGCTCTCTTCACTCCAGAGCACCCCAAGGTTACAGGGGCGAGTAATGATGCTTTTTACATGTTCTGGAGAGCAAAAAGCATCGCAGTCTTCACCACAATGTGGGAGGCAGATCCACCCTAACATCAGCAGCAGTCTGGTTCTGCAAGGGAGGTTACCACCACTGCAGAAAGGACTGCTCATGCCTGTTCAGGCACTGCTGCCATCTACTCATACTGGCATGGAGCCCTACTCAAGCACCATTTGTGATCTACTGAAGCTTGCTGAAAACTTGAAGGGCTGCAACAGAATTTGTTAAGTTTTCTTTTGTGTTACTGAGTTGTAGCCTTCCACAAGTTAGCTTAACAATCACCAAAGTCAGCATAAACATGGGAAGACTGCATCTAGGAGTTCGGTGGGTTGTGTCCTGAGACATCCAAATTATCTTTGGCTTACTAATGGTAAAAAGGAAAACATCTTGCTGCCTTCTCTGGGGCTGTGCAGTCCCATCTCCTTCAGCATTCAGTGCACCTCTGAACTGCTTTAATCCACTAACCAGCAGAAAGCTATTAAGCTCTTCCCCTTCCCCCTGAAGTTAATTTTTTGCTGCTTCAGTGAAATGGCACCGACACCAAAACAGCATAAAGTAAGCCACAGCAACTGGGAGCAGGAATGGGAACTTATCAACTCCCCCTTCTTGCATTCAGCTTTTGCCAGCTGCAGCTTAACTATTCATTGCTATTGCTCAAGAAAATAAGTTCCACAGAAAAGGCTTTACTGCAGAGGGCTTGCCCTGTGTTAAGCAAACTGAGGACACAAAGTTCATGGAGTTCATGGCAAAGCACAGGACACAAACATAAAGACAGACATGCTAGGTCACACCACACGCCCTGTTGGCCCAATATGCTGTCTCCAACACAGCCTCTAAGAACAGTGCTGGAGAAGAGCAAGAACAGGATGCACTTTCCCCAAACTCATCTGTGGCCTTCAATACTTTCACTGGTAGGGATTTTCTTAGACTTGCATTTGTCCACCAAGTGGTCCCTGGCAGACCTTTTCCAGGAGTTCTCCACGCTTACCTGCCTGAAGAATGTGCAGAACGTTCTAGGTGCATGAAGAATGACTTCTTCCTGCCAGGATCTGAACCTGATTCCTTAAAAGTTTGTCTGACTTTCCCTTGGGTCTTACATGCCAGCAGATGAAATAGCCAACTCTCTTCAAGCTACTCATGACTTCAAAGACCTCTGTGACATCCTTCCTCAACCACACCTTTCCCAGTCACATGGAACATCCATCACAAGGAAGCCATTCCAGGTCTCTAATGACTCATGTCACTTTTCCCCACAGTTCTTCTAGCTGCCCTATGTTCTTCCTGAGATGAAAGGGATATGAAATAGTATCTAATGCATGGACAAACCAAAGATTTAGACAAGGCATTATAATGTTCTGTATCTTATTCTTTACTCTTCTCATAGCATTTCACAGGATTTGATATGCTCTCTTTAATCACTCCTAAGCACAGAGCTGATGACTTGACAGAAGTACTGTGGGTCTCAAGATCCCATGACTAGTGACAACTAACCTGGAGTCCAAGACTTTGTACAAAAAGTTTAGACAGTTTCCTGCTACCAGTGCAAATCATTTCACTTTTATCTACATCAAATGCAGGTATCTTACACTTTACTTTTAAGGAGTATGAGGAACCTAGAAAACATGTCATAAATTATTTGAGTTAAAATCTCGCAGTTATAAGAATCACTGAAAACGAGACGGCAATAGTAAGAAATGTGCTTGGGACAAAAACCTCCTGAAGCACTCAACTGCACAAAGCATGCAGGACAGAGAAGTCCTACAAATGGGACTGCACACATAACAAGGAGTTCCCTTTAGGCTTTGATCTTTTAGCTATTTGAAACCACACAATGACTGAATGAAAAAGGTACAAGATCCCAAAGGAATCAGATTCCCACTTCTCTGCAGCAAGCTTCTAAAGTTCCCTTTTTATGACCACCTTCACCAAAACAAATAAATCATTTCTAAGTAAAAAAAGAAAAAAATGTAAACCAAGGCATTTCCACGCAATTCCTTTCATGTCTTTGCACTGCCTCATCTAGAGTCACATGCTCAGTCCTGACCTTTCCAGATTCTCCTCTCTGCCTCACCACACTTATTCAGACTATCAAACTCATTTAGTGAAACCATCCTATCCTTTCACACTTGACTCTTTTCACAGACAAGCAGTTCATTTTCATGCAGACCCACTTTTAACTTCAAAAGGTTGCTTTGTATCTCAGCTTCTGATGTCCCTTGTTTAAAACACTTTCAAATAAGGATCTGAAAAGCGTTGTAGCTGGGAACCCTCGGCTGCGTCTCTGTCCCTCCTCAAAAAAGAAAAAAAATCCACTATTAAACAAAGTGAGAGGCCACGCATCCACCCAGGATTTCTGTAACTTGTCAGTAGCTCTCACAGTTCACCCATGCACAACCAAGGTCACAGCCAGAGCTCAGAAAACTGAGCCCACAGCTGCGGGCCTGGATCAGTGTCCTGAAGTTACCTTCACAGTGACACTTGCCTTTACCTGAGGTCTCCTGTGAAGTCATTCATTTCCACTTACCCGTAGATGGTTAGAACAAGGCAACCCTCCTGAGCAGCGTCAGAAGGCAGTGACAACCTGACAGACACCGGGTGTCATCCCTTCCGACCAAAGCGAGAGCACAAACCCGCATCACACCATTAACAGAACAAGCCACTCTGCAAACACATTTGTTCCTCATGCCAATGCACACAAAAAACAGCGCTGCAAAACTGAGCTGTGCAAGTTATTTCACACCACGCCGAACAATTTTCCTTTCCGATGGCTCAGACAACTGCATTGCCCCAGGCAGGCACTGTTCCCCTCTAAGAGCAGCACCCAACACCCTCCACACAGCTGATACCAAACCATGAACGCTTTGGTCCATAAAGAGCACTTTTTACCCATTCTGAGATGCTTCAGCAGTCATGCAAACCCAAATTCATTAACAAGATTATATGCAAACTCATAAAGCAATTAGGTGAAAACATAGGGCTGAAACTTTGCCAAACTTACATCTTTTAAGCACACCTAGAAACCACATTTGTGTCACAGCAAACTACCATAAAAACTAATGTTAGTGGCTCTATTAATCAAAGCATTTTTTACTTTGAGACCACAAATACAGGAGAATACTTGTTCATAGCTCATTTCAGAATCATTTTCCATTTAAAATATTTATAACTCAGTAATTTCAGGTGAGAAAACCATACTGAAAAGAGCATTACATTACACTACATTTCTCATTAATTTTTCTGTGAAACATCTGAGTCTCCAAAAATCTGACTTTTAAGTTAATTATGCACAATTTGGATACTCCAAAGTCAGGAATTCAGAGCTGAATCCCATCTAGTCACTCACAAAACCTTTGTAATGAAAACACATTAAAATCATACTCTTTTCTTGCTAGAACAGACAAAAAGGCACTATCATAATTTTTAAAACCAGATTTGAATCCCAAGGGGGTTTGTTCGGGCTTTGTACGAGGATTTTCGTCCATGAAACTTACTAGACGTATTTCTGTAAGAACACCTGCAGCAATGCATCCAGAAATGCACTGAGTTAAAATTGCAGCAGCTATTTCCTACTTCCTTTTTTCACATTTTAAGGACAGGAATTTTACCTAGCTCTAATACAGAGAATTACCACAGAGCTTTACAAAAAAGGGCAAGACTGAGTGCTTCAGCATAAGCATCTGCTCCCCTCCCCTTGAATCTAAATGGAAACACAACAATTAAAAGCGTCACTGATTTTAAATAAATTTTACTTTCTTACAGTAGACACTACATCAAAATCCCAGCAGTTAAAAAGTCAAACAATTTTCCAGCTGGCTGCTACACCCATTGAAAAATAAGACCAGTTCAAGATAATAACATGTCCTTTGTATTAAAATACCGGTCAAGCTGCTGACAAGGAGACAAATGAGTTTTTAAACCATTAGTATACACTCACATAAAATTAGAAACAGTTCCATGGAAGGAAATTTGGATAACCATGATACGCCTTTTCCAGTACAATACCTCCCTTTGATTTTTTGAGAAGTTATTAAAATTGGACTATCTCAGCTTGCTGGAAATTCATTTATCCATTATTACAATATACAGTTAATGCAGGAGATTAGATTAGGTTTTGACAAGTCTTTTACACTTCTCAGGGCAGCACGGCTACTTCTGCCTAGGTTGGTAACTTTATCTACCAGCTAACCTTCATGGTGTTGACAATGTGCAATTAACAATTTTCTTCCTTGCCCCTGATCCCCATCCCACTGCAGATGATGCTGTTGCAGTGACACATCCCAGCTCCTCCTGCAGCCTGGTTCAGCAACAGCCCAAAAGCACCCACCGTGCCCCCACACATGGCTCCCTTTCAAGATCTCACAAGACTTGGCAACAGCAGCAAAACAGAGCAGCCTCGAAATGGAGGAGGCCGTCACCTCATGAAACATGACTAACAGGACTGCTGACTGTCCAAATATTTAACTGCTCTCCAATGCTGCAGGTCAGATGGGTTAATCAAATAAACTTGCATATCCGGAGGGATTGCCCATTATTTGTGTTTTCTTTAAGTCCTTACCTTACTTCAGACTCTGAAAATCTACCAAGCTGTGAGCAACTGTGAACATCTGCATACCTAACAAAGAGACAGCAGAGCTCTCCAACATGAGCTGAAAATAGGGAAAAGTTCTTAAAAAAAAAAAAACAGATTTGCTGAATAATATGACAACTCTCTTCAGCACACAAAAGCAGCACATGCTGATGGGAACTGACAACACCTACACTAGGTACCTGGAAATATAACCCATGTCACAGCACACAACTGCACTGTAAGTGGGAATCTAACACACATCTCTCCCAGACTTAACCATTAAAACTTACCAGAATAAGAAAACGCCAATATGGATGGACAAAGCAGATGCAAAGTGTTTTCAATGTATGACAATGGAAATGAAAATAAATCTAGGATTAAAATACAGCTTAGTTTCACTGATTTCTAATAGCATTTGTCTCTATTCAACAAGAATTTATGCACCATTTCAACCTGATAAGAATTTAATTTTAGGTAATAAAGCTTTACAAATTGAATTCAAAGGGAAAAAAACCCCCAGCATTTCCCAGTTATTTCCAGAGCTCCACAACTACAGACTTCAACTAAAGGAACAGGGAAAGCTGTCACTATAAAAGCAGAGCTGACATGTGACCTCTGGATACAGTGGCACTACCAAGCAGCTATAATAAAAATCAATATTAATTCCACACACTTCTGTTTTGAAAATAAAGCAATGAAATTCCCTCACACCCACCTGCCAAAGGGACACAACTCACACCAGCTTCGCCAAAGAGGATTTTTAAAGTCTTTCTACAGGCATGTAATGGATTCCAAAATGCAACGTGCACTGAATGTTCAGTGAACCAAATAATTTTTAATAGATTCCTCAGGGGAGTTTTTTTATATTTTTAAATCACTCCAAGACCTTGGAATGACAACCTGATTCAGAAGCAAAGAAAGGCTGTTCACGGTGTGGGGTATTGTGTTTCTTCTGGGTTTTTCCTGAAAGACTAACAGTCATGTCTGTTATGTGTACTTAATATGTACTTTAGAAATGTCTTCATTTCCACAAACCGCAAACTTTTTAAATTGCTTTTGAAAGCATACACTGAGCAATTTTAAAGTTCCTCCCTGCAGAAGTAAGTACTACACAGCAAATACAAAAAGTTGATGTAACAGAAAGTTGGAACTAAAACCTCAAATAAGGCAGCTCACCTCCTTCAGCCACAGCTGCAAAGAGTGAGTGAGAGCACTAACAAAACCATCAGGCCCATATATGAAACCCAAATGTAGCATAAATTAGATCAGTCTTCACATTTCAGATTAATCACCCTCCCCTCCCCAGGCCCCCCAAACTAATGCCCACCTTAACAGCAAGACCCCTATGACAGGATGGCAGATTCAGCACGAGAAGCAACCATCCCTTGAAAGAGGAAATTTTTCCAGCTGTATGATTAAGTACGCAGGAAAACAAGACGAGGAGCCTCGAGCGCTGCCGTTGTTAGTGTGATTTCAGCAGGATTAGGCAGAGCACGATGGAGGAAAAGCCTCGGACAATGAGTCCTTTCATACATCAGAAACAAAAACTACCGTTAATCACACCCGCGATTCAGTTTCCTCCACTAATTCCTAATCAGACATCAACAAATAAAGCAAAACACTTATTCTTGTTTGAATTCTATGAAATAAACACAAATGAAAGGAAGTGATCTGCCCGTGCTGTAGAAATGTCGTTGCCTCTCCACCTCCTGATGGACAGGGAGCTGAGACTTGCACGAGTGGTTGGGAAAGGGGCTTTTCCACAAAGCCTGTCCACAGAGAAGTCTGAAGTAGAAGAGGGCTGCATTAACAAGCAGGAGAAACTTCAAAAACCAAGAGACAAACTCAGCCAAAACCCTCCTCTGTACAAAAAAAGACCCCGAACCACAGCCATCAGAAAAAAACATCTGGTGCACCACTTTGATTTTCTACTTTAGTCATTGGACAGAAACAAAGCATCTCTTTTTTTCCAAAAGCAGCAAATAATTGCAAATCCACTTCTACATATAACCTATCATTTATCACCTCATCAGTGACTGCTTGAGCCTGACAGAATTAAACACTCAAGTCAGGCGTTTCTGTTAAAAGCAATAATTACATCGTTACTAGAATATACAATATACAATAAAAATATAAACAAACCTGCCTGGCAATATTTTTTATGCATTCTCACTGAAGTATCACTACAGTGTAAACAGGCAACATTATAATAATTAAACAAAAAAACAGAACCCACACCACCACCAAAAAAATCCACATCCACCGAAGTATAGCTAATTCCAATTTGAAACTTCACCTACAGGCAAAAATACAGAAATTATTAGCATTACCGTGTTTATTTTAATTACACTGTGCAACAAAAATCCAAGAGCCTGATAAGTCCCTTCAAATACTAAGAAAGCCAGTATTGCAGAGTTCACACTTCATTTATAACCTACACAGTTACATCAGCCCATCCTATCAGTCAAATGCCAAAGCCAGAATGTCTGAATTTCTTGTCACATCTAAAACCAACACACAAGTATCAGCTCAAAGGAAAAAATGGGGGAAAACAAAAAAAACCCGGGAGATCCTTCACCTGCTCCTTGCAGACAATGTTTAAGGGCATCAAAAATTCACTGGTCTTCAAAGCTCAACTCTTCAACGTTTAATAGGGGAAAAATACATCTCTTTAATTCAAGCTTACATTTACAAATGCTTTCCAGCAATCTAACTGCTGTGTAATGTATTGTTTAACACCGTACAACTCATGGTGCCTGCCCTGAACCCTCAATGATCTAAGCAAACAAAACACAATTCATGATTTCTAGTGTGCTAAAGATGTTTTTCGTCACTGCAGTCAAGTTGCTGATCCCAGCAACTCTGTGCAAGTCATTTTAAAACAAACGTCTGCCCATCCACCTTCATGATCGTAGCCAATGAAGAAGCCTTTGATCACTCTTCAGTAAAATACTGCTATGTCCTAAAGGATGCCCAGCTTTCTGACAGCAGGATGGGGGATCACTAGAAGAGCATGACAGCCGGCTGCCATGCAACACTTCAGAACTCTTCCTTTTTATAATTAATTATGCTCCTTATTTCTTCCACAGGCATAAGAAAGGGACTGGCAAGGAGGTAAGCATAGCAGCACACTTTATCATTATGATCTTGTTTACAAAGAAGCTGATTCAGGTAAGAGCCATGGTAGGAACCAAGCAGAGTTATGGGCAGTACCAGCCTGGTCCTTGAGAGCTGCTGGGGTTTTGTCATGGACCTCCACATGCTGCACTTCTGTGGATTTCTCCTGGGTGCAGGTGAGAGGTGCCCCTGGCCACCACCTCGGCCAGCTAGGGAAATCAACAGCAAGGAAGGCAAAGCAAAGCCAGATGTTCCCTGCTAGGAGGAGGCAACACCTCCATGCTAAGGACGGCACCTGCCCGCTCCAGCATGGGAGGAACAAGAGCCCACACTCGCTTCAGTCTCATCCAAAATCCAGCTGCAAGTAACAGAGACTTACACTTTGCACCAACCCAAAAGCACCTGCTGAAATCACAGCCATGCTACTGGCTTCTGCAAGCTCTCCCTGACTCGGCCTGTCTGAGCAAAGAAGTAGGATGCAGCACTTACTGATCTGTGTTAAAATGAACCCTCTGCAATGGGACAGACCCCAGTAAATCAGGCTAATTGACAGCCTATTCTAAAATGCTTTTTTGAGCCAAAAGGCCTCAAATGAGTACTTTACCTTAACAGTACACCAAAAGCATAAAGTTTAGTTTTACAGGACCCAATGACAGAGTAGAATCCAGAGAAAACATGAACCAACAAGAGGTATTAGCCAGACTCCCATCTCACAAGTATACTAAAGGAGAAAAACTTTCCTACAAAAGTTTATAATCCTACTTCTGTGTCAACAGGCAGAACTGCAGTAGTAACCCTAAAATCTGCTGAAATACTTGTCTCCCCGAGTATAATTCTTCAAATCTGCATTTTATTAATTGGAAGCTACCTATGAACAAGGCTATAGCAAGGAGACATTCAATATCTAAAAATCACGTTCAAAAATACATGCTTCATCCTGAGGTTAAGTACAAGTTTACAAGGACTTTTTTCTACTACATAACACAGGGGTTAGCATACATAGACTGTAAAGGAATTTTGGTGGTGCCAAAGTAGTCTCAACAAAACCACTGAGAATATATATTACAAAATTATTTCCACGCCTTCTAGTTCATAGGTTTAAGAGGCCAATTTTCTTTGTTTATGGTAATTATGTTTCATATTTCACTGAACTTTGACATGATAAATGTATTATTGGATTTTGTGTGCATCTTCTAGTCAATTTGTGTAATCTTGCAAATTCTATAGTACAAGTAGTTAAAATACAATGGACAGTACATTCATAAATTACAGATTTTTCCTTAAGGTAAGAGAATTATTATTGATTCTGCAACAACTAAACCTTTGATCAAATTTGGTGAAACAAATGTTACTTAATAAGAAACAAACAAACATAACTCCTTTGCATTTGAAGAAAACAATAGTTTGTTAAAAGGCAACAACTCATCTAAAAACAAGATCACTTTTTTTTCTTTAGCCCCCATCTCACATCTTCCAAGTATGTAACACCTCAATACATTCTTAACTCACTGTGTCCAAAAGGCTCCTTTGCCACTTATATGGTTATTCTTCAAGACAAAAGACTAGTATTTGCCAGGTAAAATATGTGGTTTTTTTAAATGTGTAACCTAAAACCTAAACACTAGACTAGACTTTTTTATACTTCTCAGATCTAATTTATCTTCCCAATTAATCATCCTACCAAAATATATCTAAGGAGAAGAAAATCTAACCCATTGATAAAACAATTACCAAAACTCCTCCAGAAAAACAGATGCAGATCATCCCACTTCTTTACCTGCTCAGAAAACTCTCCAGGAAAATAACTACTTTCCCAAAACACTAAGATCTAATCTTGTGAGGAAATCTAACTGAAGAATGAAGTACCATGCCATTAATAACTTCCTGCTCCTAAAGAGAGAAAAGATGTTAAAAAGCTCAAGTGCCTGGCTGCCTTCAGCAGCAAGGATGACACATGAGAGAAGAATCCATACACAGGAGGGACAGAAAAGCAACCGCACTCTGTGGAACTCATAAAATAGAACAGATGTTATTCTTTGTATACACACATGGAATTCAGTGTTAAGCACAACACTTGCAGGAGGGAAAAAAGCAAAAAAAAAAAAAAAAAGGAAGAGAGGCCTATGAAGCCAATAGATAATTCCTCACCACGGTTAAGCACATGCGTGCTTTGTTTGGTTTCAAGTGATGACCGGATTTCCAGCACTGCTTTTGAAAGAACAATGCCGCATGCCCAGCCTTCATGTTTTTTCTCTGTTCAATTTCATGTGACAACTCCAAACTATAAACTTCTTGTGCCAACCTAAATAATTCCTCTTTCTCAGTAACGCTGGAAGAAGTACTTACCCACTTGCCAGCTGCAGCTGAAATTTTGTGCCAAGAAATAAATGTCTTTTGGACAGGTTGTAAACTGGAAGCTTCTACGCCTGCTAAAGGACAAGAATAAGAATGGGACGATCCTATTCCTTCCCAGATTAACAGTATTGCTCTATTTCAGCTACACAGTGGATTGCACTTCATTAAAGCGTCCAAACAGAGCTTCCTCTGAGTGCAGTGCCCTGATATCAGGAGATATTTTTGTCAATTTTGATTTCAACCAGGCTTTCTAAAAACATTGCTTCCATCCTCTGCTCCAAAAACCCTAACTTATCTCTGTATTTCCGATCTTTTAGAATAAAGTTCTCAGATAATAGAGTCCTTGAAGGAGCAAGACCTGTTTGACCCTTTTTTTCTGCTAAGGCACAGGTGTATAAACATTGTGTGCACACTGACATTAAATAGCAAGTGCTCCAGCTTCCCCTAGTTGGCCTCTTTTCACACTCCCAGGAGACCAATCTTCCTACAGACAGCAAACGCTTGCAGGCACTGGTCACTAAGCTCTCATGATCAACATAAGGCAAAGACCAAGGCGTCTTTTCCACAGCCGAGAAACATGATCATTATCAGAGAGCAGAAGGCACAGGCTTTGTGACAGAATGGCTATGTTAGAAATTAAGAGATTGTGGATAGTTTAAAATCTTCTATCTAGGGCCAAGTCAATATTGGGTTTCTCTTTCTCCTAGTGTTGAGTGTTCACTGGGTTCCTTAGCTCTGGAGGCTGGGATTCCCCAGGTGTTTCATGAGGCACCCCAGCATCCACCAGTGACACACACACATAGATATGAGACACACACAGTGTAGCAGGACAAGACCCTGATACCTACACTCCACTCTTCCTTGCCCTCCCAGCTCACAGAGACTTCCCAGGTACAGCATGTTACTGCCTGTTAACATGATCATGGTTTTTTTTGGGGGGGGGGGGCTCTCCAAAGCTCCATGAAGCTTTTCATAATGACAGGGTCAAAGGCATGAATAAAACCTGTGTTGTTGCAGTGGAAAGTGGCCTTTTCCTCTTTAACTTACAATCATGGGCCCCTTCCCCATGCTGACCATTATACCATTTTCATTTTGGCAGTGACCTGAATTTTATGTTCACAAAAACGCTGCCAAAATGCCGGTTAAAAAATTCAACTAATATGAATATGTAAAGATGAACATGTATACTGCTAAAAAGCCAAGTACTGTCTCCCATAGAAAACAAAAATAGAACCAATGTTAGTAAATGCACATAAACAAATGATGATGAGGTACATTAAAAGAAACATACGTCTCAAAATAAGCAAAAGTACCCTGAACTTCATTTTAATATAAGAGTAGTTACATCTATCACCTTCACAAATAGAGCCAAGCAGTGCTTGTTCCCCTTGCTCATTAAAGCTCTACAACTGGTACCTCCTGTATGCCCACATGAACCATTTCATTAGCTCACTTGACATTAGATGAAGAAAGAGTACAAGAAAATTGCATATTCCCTGCCTAAAGTAAACTTGTCATTTAAACCTTGTATATAGATAGAATTTGATATAGCACTGGCGCAGTGAGTCATTCGTCAGTTTTAGAGTTTGTACGACAGTATTCTTACATATGTTTTGCAATACTTTCCAGTTCGCTACCACCCCATGTAATTACAAATTTTTACTGGAAAGGAAGCGTATACTTAGGGTTTGAACAGTGCACTAAGATCTGTAGAAACAAAGCTTACTTTTATGGTCAGATTTTGAGCAGAAGTAAATCCACATAAGGAGCCCTCACATACTGTATGAAAGATAAAAGTCAAAGCATGGCTTTTAAAGGAGAGCAAGCAATGATGGAGAGCATCACAAATATTTCTCAATGAATTACTCCAAACATAAACATAAGCAACTTTCCTGTCAGTTTCCTTCAAAAGCTGTTTCTTAGCTACCTAAGTTAAAACTGCATTCATTCAGAACACTATATAAAACAGCCAGTAGCTACTACAAGTGCTTTACTTGAAAAGAATAGGTGATTTTACATCCTTCTGTACTGGGGAAAGATACCACATTAAAAATTTTCACAACTGTCTTACTTTCACCCTTTAAGTTGCAAAACAGACAGGAGTAATTTAACTTTCAACCCTGCTTTCTAAGAAGCACTAAAAATCATTGAAACAGAAAGATTTGTCCTGATTAATACTACTAACAAGATCAGCTCAGACTCAGGCTATCATGCGGTGGCATTCAGCTCACTCCAACACTTCACAGGAAAGTTTGCAATTCTTCAACAGGCATGAGCCCCAATTTTAATTTGCACACAGCCACAGGTTTACTGTTCAGATAAATTTCTTCAGTCTCTTAAAGGTCATTATTATTAGTATTCCTTTCCACTATCTAAATTCACATCAAATGGATCTACTGAATTGTAGATCTCCTGCTATCTGATAAAAAGCTGGAGAGAAAAAGCACCCTTTGCCCAATTAGAGTCACCTGGTTAAGATTCAAGAGCGGGCAGCAACAACTTGGGGTTTTTTTTCCTCCCACCTGCATATACTATGACCTACAAGAAACATTTTCTGCTTAAAAGTAATGCTTAAATGGAGATCTATGGCTGAACATTATCACAAGGATTGCACTTACTTGACAGTCTGCTATTAGCCAACTCCATTATCGCTATTTGCAGTTTTTAAATGTACAGATTCAAAAGTAACTGTACAAAGCCTCCATTACAAGTGGATTTATGGAAAGCCACAGCAATAATCATCTTCATTAAGCATATCTTCCCACAGCCCTGCATTATGTGGACACAAAGAGGAAAACATTTCTTCTCCGTTACCCACAAGCTTAGATCTTTCTCTTTATAATCACAAGCTTTGACTGCCTTCTCTGCTTTTGCCAATGACAATTATCTCACATTCCCAAAAGCAGGACTTAGTTTAAAAAAATAAAATTAAAAATACCTGCACACCTCTAAACCCACAACCAATATACAACGTAGGACAGCTTCTACTTTGATTTACCAGAAACTGACATTTTCACTGGCAACATGAATGAGAATAAAACGTTGTCTGTGGCTTCTACTGTTTTGCTGATGGCCCCAACCAGTATGTAGTCAAGACATATTCATGAACAGCCCATGCAAAGGAAAGGGCTGATGGTAATATTTGTAACTCAACTGAACATAAAAATGTCTTGATCTGAAGTTATGCATTAACTTTTTGGCCATAAACTGTTTCAACTCCTTCACATATATGGTCACATTGCATCCTATTTCAAAAGCTAGACGCGGGCTAAGAAACTTGTACATTAAGATGGTTGGTTAACGGCAGAAACTGAGAACTTAAATAATTCAACACTGTCATCCACCACACATTCAGATCACAAACTGGCTGCTTTGCCACACAGATTTTACTCTTTGCTTTCGAAGTTCAGATTGCTGATCATGCGCTTCACAGTACGGATATCTATTACTCCTACGTCCTCAGTCTCACAGCAAACCACCACAGCAGAAATAATAAAATCAGGATTAAAGTACACTTGTTCCTTCCATAAAACTAACCTCGTGAGCCACGCATTTCCTGCATTATCATAATGAATGCAATGGACTTTATTTAAAAATCTGTTTTCAAAGCCAAACTGGCAGTCTAGGAACAATCACCCAGTAACCAGACATGGAAATAAGTCATTTGCAGTACAGGACCTTAGTAATCTTAAATTAAATTTGTCAATTCCCAAGCATTTACCTTGAAAAATGAACAAAGGTGGTTACAGAAGCAGCATAAGGAAACTCTATTTGTTCACTGTCCCTGCACAAGTTAGCTGCCTTCAGAGATCTCTAAACCAACAAATATTCAACTGAAGCTTTGATTATCCAGTTATCGTCAGCCCAAATCACTTTTTACAGCTCAGTTCTAAACTTGACAAGAGAATATTGTATTTGATACTGACAACACGGCTTCATTCGGCTACATATGAAATGAACACGAAACTCTAAAACGCTTTTAAACAGCTGCCCCAGTCAGTCTCCTGGAAACAGACCACAGCTTTCCCACACAAGAGGTTCGCGGGAACAGACCTTTAACAGCGCGGAAATACTTTCTTTCATTGAATTTAATTTACGCCAGCTATTTGAACTGCTTGAAGTTGGGTCTTAACAGTTTGTGGGTGCAGTAACCACCGCGAAGGCAAATGCACCCGCCCACCGCCTTCGCCTCCAGCCTCGGCTCCCGCTCGCCCCGGGCTGCCTGCGCCCACCCCGCGCCGCTCCACGCGAGCCCGCCCCCCCGGG